>OLKM01001524.1:113380-120880 GCA_900291075.1 Melanogrammus aeglefinus
TGAAAATACAGCTCTGTAAAAGATGCAGTCACCACAATAACAAAAATGCTCTCTTGAAAAAAATTATGGTCAATAACCTAAACAACATTAATTTATTAAAATGCCCCCTTGAACATCGGCAAACAAATAGTCCAGCAGTCAACAGTTACTAAAGTATGCACCCGCACCCTGAACATATAACGACTTAAAATAGCAACAGCCACAGTGTATCTTCAACAGGGCCATTGGTCTGGTGCCATCAATTCCAAATCGCAATGTGTCACCGTCCACCTCCCTTCCCATCTCCTAAGAGACAAATAGGAAGCAACAGAAGGTTTTAATTTAAGTTACCTTCTTCGTGGCATCGTGATTTGCTAGTGAAGTTGAAAACGCGCGAAGCACATCATTACGTATGCACGCAGTAACGTCAACGGTCAAGTGGACGGTGTGGGCTGAGGGCAAAATATAGCACATTTAATTTTTTTCTTTTCTTTTTTGGATAACATGAATCTGTTTGTACACTGACAATCTGTTTCTCGCCCTTCAGAGCAGCAGGGCTCTTCTGGAGGAGGGCAATTGTTTCTCGCCCTTCGCAGCAGCAGGGGCTCTTCGGAGAGGGCTTCTTGATGGTTCTTCCTGGTTTTGCATTTGAAGTCGCTGGTGCTCGAGCCTCTGCCAGTAACAATACATCGGTTCGTCTTGAGATTGACAGTTTTTCTCAGAGTCTCATCAAAAAGCACGCTTGTACCATGAACAGACACTAGGAGCCATATAGACGTCGACCCGCGCCGTGGTTCTGGTCCAGGTCGAGGGTGTCATAGAGGTGGAGGGCCAGGTAGGTCCACCAGTAGCTATTTGTCCCTGACACCGATGGCAAATTTTATAAATTTACATCTTAGAAATACATTTCATATTATGTTGAAATGTATTTCGGCAAGATATATCATTGAATAGTCAAAGGCCATGCAGTCACACATTGTGGATGAGACGCTGTATGAAAAGATGAATATGCCACCGTCTAATGGGTAGGTCACACGTTTGACAAGTTTTACAGGCAGCAGCATTCCTCCAAAGAGCCACCGTTCCATCAGTATTTATACACAATAGGCTAATTACAAACTAGCCTACACTAGCCCTCACTGAAAGGCAATGACAGATTTTTGGCATACAAATGGTCTGTAACAGCCAACAGGTTGTGCCATTCTTGTCTTACATGGTTTTTAGAAGATTACAGCATGTAAAGATGTAGCTTTCCTGGCCAAAGGTGCCTGAATGTTTCCGCAACGTTGTTGCTATTCTTATCCATTCTCTAAATGTGAGGTTTCATAAAACAAATACTTTGGCAGGACCATCAACAAGGTTCTTGAAACTTTGCCGTCTCCTGCTGAAAGTTATAATTGTCTTTTTCTAAACCACAACTCAGGCTTGGGTTTCATAACATCATTCCCTTTACGGTATACCCAGAAGAATTTAGAGAGAGAGTCGCGACATCACTCCAATGGACCTTGTTTTAACAGCCATCACCTCTCCACAGTTCCTGTCTCTCTCAGTCTCCCCCTCTTACTCGGTCTGTCTGTCTCTCAGTCTCCCCCTCTTTCTCTCTGTCTGTCTGTCTCTCTCATTCTCACCCTCTTTCTCTCTGTCTGTGTCTCTCTCGGTCTCCCCCTCTTTCTCTGCCTTCAGGGAGTCTTGAACTTGAACTAGTTCAGATTTTGTGCCATTCTGAATTGATGCATAGTTCCAGATGACATGTTTATTAAATAGAGTTACTGCTTTAGTTATTATGAATGCAAAAGGTGTGCAAATAATATCCACAATCATCCTTTTAAAAGATGAGCACAGAAATATTCATTCCCAGTTTTTCCTCGGTTTTTAAAATAAATGGTAACATCTAAAAAAGTTTGTCTGATGGTCTGTCTTCATGTGCAACTGTCTGTCTGATGGACTACCAGACTGTCTTTTGATGTCACTGTCTTTAGGTGTATCTGTCAGACCGTCTACCTGACTGTCCCTCAGCCTGTCTGATGGTCTGTCCTAATGTGCATCTGTCTGTCTGAAGGTCTCCCCGTCTGTGTGACGGTCTACCTGTCTGTCCGATGGTCTGTCCGTCTGTCTGTCTGATGCTCTGTCTCTGTGGTTAATGTGCAGCAGACACGTGAGAACACAAGTGGTGTTGATGAGTTTTATTTCAAAAAGAGAAGAGACGCCCATCATGACACAGCAGTACAAAACACAGGACGTTACGACGGCCCCAGGGGCCCTCGAGGGCCTCCCTCTGCCTACGCACCTCAGAACGCACCACGACACTTGACCCACTCGTATATTTAGTGTTTTTCTACTACATGACTAAAACTAGGGAGTAAAACTGATCAGTGGTCCGCTGATCGCCACGCTAGAGCCCACCGTCCCACACCGCAGGTGCCCAGCGATGGCTCCTATCCGCTCCATGCCTCGGTAAGACTATCAACAATTAGCGTAGCGTTTGACCTAGCATAGCGTCAACGGACGTAGCTGCCGGGTCAAGCCTTGAACCAGACGAGGGCGGGGTTCTGTTGGTGATGATGATGATGAGGGATGCCTTGAAAAAAGGCATCGTTAGTGTTATCATTCCGCCACAGGTTTAAATGGTTTCAACTTTATCCCTCATTAGTCATCAGAGTCCAGTGAGTGAATGTCTGTGTACAGGTAACAATGTATAGACTGACTACATAGACCACCTATACACGCCCTCTATAGAGCAGCTGTTATGATCCCCATAACGTCGTGAGGCCACTCATCCCAGCCACCTACGGAGCTGAGAGGGGGAGGTGTCTTGCTCAGGGACACCTCGACACTCAGCTAGGAGGAGCCGGGTGTTGGAGCCGGGATTGGTGGGTTCTTACCCACCTCGGGAAAGGGGGAGCCCCCCTTTCCGGCCCGGCCACCCGGCTCCCTGGAGTGAGGGGGGGGGGGGGGGAGGAGGGGGGGCGCTGCGCACCAATGAGAAGGCAGCGTTGGAGACGGCCGGGAGCGGACCAGGGCCTACGGGAAGGCGAGGAGGATGTGTGGGCGATGTGGGGCTACGAACCGTAACACAACAACGTTATGATGCACGCTGTCTCCGTGACGACCGCACCATCCGGGACTCCAGCCGCGTCCAGTAGGGGGCAGAAGACGAGCGCGGTGCAGAGCGTTCCACCAGGGGGAATGAGCCGTTGATCCACCGGACACCAACCTGCTGGGGCCCTCTAAGAACCGGGCTCCACAGGGGGGCTGGTCAGAGCCACGCCCTTCACACGCAGCGCAGTACACAGGCATCAGGACATTCGGTTTCACCACGCCAGAGAACGAGGGTACGAAGAAAGGAATCGAGTGAGGGGTGGAGTTGACGAGTGTTCACCATGGAGCGCTGCAGCTTGGTGAATTCTTTGTTTGTGTCTTGGATGGAGCCGTCCGAGTATGACGCCAGTGCCTCCCAGCTGACGGAGCGGCCCATCGGACGACCCCCCTCCGACCTCAGAACCCCTCAGGCCAACCCCTCAGGCCTCTGCAGGTTGCAGGGTCGCGCCACTGAAGGGTCATAGGGTCACGACCCCCCGGTCCCCTCGCGTTCCCTCTGCACCCGGGGCTCTATCGTCCCTGGGTCTCTCGCGCTGGCGTCCTATTGGCTGTCACTCTCTCCCAGCAGCCAATAGGTGGTCATGCTGCCCTTGCCCTTGACGCTGATGTCCCCGCGGAGCTCCAGCTGGAAGCTGCTGAAGTCCTGCAGCACCTCCCTGGTGGCGGAGGACACGTGGATCTTCAGGGCTGTACGGGCATGCACACACACACACACACACACACACACACACACACATGTATACACACACACACACAACACACACACACACACACGCACACACACACACACACACACACACACACACACACACACACACACACACACACACACACACACACACACACACACACGGACACACACAGACATACATACACACACACAGAATCACATTAGCATCCCATTAGAATTATATTCTATTTTGTGATTCTGTAATTGTAATTGTTTATAAAATAAGTGTGATTGTATAAATTTGTGTTGTGTGTGTATGGGTTTGTCAGTGTATGTGTGTGTGTGTTAGTGTGTTTATGAGTGTGTTTCTGTCTTTGAGTGTGTGTGTGTGTGTTTGTGTGTCTGTGTGCGTTTCTTTCTAGTCGTTGTGTGTGTGTGTTTGTCTGTGTGTGTTTCTGTCTAGTCGTGTGTGTGTGTGTGTGTGTGTGTGTGTGTGTGTGTGTGTGTGTGTGTGTGTGTGTGTGTGTGTGTGTGTGTGTGTGTGTGTGTGTGTGTGTGTGTGTGTGTGTGTGTGTGCATACGCTCTCCGTTTGACTCCATGCGTGACGAGGTATTCACGGTGTCTCCAAAAAGACAGTAACGTGGCATCTTCAGACCCACAACCCCCGCACACACTGGACCTGTAGACACATACACACACACACACACACACACACACATACAGACATTAGTTGGAAACTGAATTGTTGTACTATTTTACTCGTTAATCATTTAGCAGACGCGCTCATCAAAAGCAAGTCCAGAGAATACTTCAAAATGTAGTAGCCAACGGAGAAGACTCACTCGCAAAGGACGTTACTCGTACTTTGCGTTACCAACATCGGTAACCCCTTTACAACTCATAAACAATGAGGACCCCAACACGTCACTGTACGGTGCGGTACCAGGGCCCCAGCACCGGTCAGCAGCAGTGGGTTCTGGGTAGGCTGCTGGCCGTGCGCTGCGATTGGTCGGTGACTGCCGCCGTTATACAGTATAACATAACGTCCTATCATAGGACATAACATGAGGTCCTATGATAAAACATGAGGTCCTACGGGTAGGCTGTGTGATTGCGGTGTGATTGGCCGTGCGGTGTGATTGGCCGGTGGCGGTCAGCAGCAGTGGGTTCTGGGTAGGCTGCTGGTCGTGCGCTGTGATTGGCCGGTGGCGGTCAGCAGCAGTGGGTTCTGGGTAGGCTGCAGGCCGTGCGCTGTGGTTGGCCGGTGACCTACCGGTGTGGACCCCGATGCGGAGCTGGATCTGCTGCTCGGGCCGGTGGCGGCTGCGGAAGGAGCTGACGGCGTCCAGCAGCGCCAGCGCCATGCGGGCGATCTCCCGCGCGTGGAGCTTCCCGTTCCGCATGGGCAGCCCGGACACCACCATGTAGGCGTCGCCGATGGTCTCCACCTGGGGGCGGCGCCGACAGGGGTCAGCGTGGGTCAGCGTGCGTTTGCGTGCAGCAGGCTAACATGCTCACGGGCTGCTGCTGGGTCAATAGTTTGGGTTGTTATCGACGTCAAAGAAAACAACCTCGCTGCTGTCTTGTTTACCTTGAACAACCTCTCTGTTGTCTGGTTTGTTGTCTTGTTTACCTTGACAACGTCAAAGTAAACAACCTCTCTGCTGTATTGTTTACTTTCTCAACGACAAAGTAAACAACCTCTCTGTTGTCTTGTTTACCTTGACAACGTCAAAGTAAACAACCTCTTTGTTGCTTTGTTTACCTTGACAATGTCAAAGTAAACACCCTCTCTGCTGTATTGTTTATTTTCTCAACGACAAAGTAAACAACCTCTCTGTTGTCTTGTTTACCTTGACAACGACAAAGTAAACAACCTCTCTGTTGCCTTGTTTACCTTGACAACGACAAAGTAAACAACCTCTCTGTTGCCTTGTTTACCTTGACAACGACAAAGTAAACAACCTCTCTGTTGTCTTGTTTACCTTGATAGCGCCAAAGTAAACAACCTCTCTTTTGTCTTGTTTACCTTGACAACGTCAAAGTAAACAACCCCTCTGTTGTCTTGGTTACCTTGTAAACGTCGAAGTTGTCGATGATGGCATCGAAGCAGGTGTACAGGTCATTCAGGAGCGTCACCACCTGGGCACCAGGCAACAAGATGGAAGGGAGTGATACCATTGAATGTAATATACTGTTACCATATAATAGCACATAACACAGCGTCATATAATGTAACATAACATGACGTCCTATGATGAAACATGATGTCCTAGGGTACCACATAACATGGAAACCCATAACATAACAATGTTACATAACATCACCTAACATCACATAACATGAGGGCCAATTATATAAAAACATAGCATCATATAACATAACAATGTAAAATAACATCATATAATATGACATAGTATAACATAACGTCTTATGATATAACAAAACATGAAGTCCAAAGCATAACATGAGGTCCTATGATATAACATGAGGTCCTATAACATATCATGAGGTCCTGTAACATAAGATGAGGTCCTATAACATAACATGAGGTCCTATAACATATCATGATGTCCTATAACATAAGATGAGGTCCTATAACATAACATGAGGTCCTATAACATATCATGAGGTCCTATAACATAAGATGAGGTCCTATAACATATCATGAGGTCCTATAACATATCATGAGGTCCTATAACATATCATGAGGTCCTATAACATAAGATGAGGTCCTATAACATAACATGAGGTCCTATAACATAACATGAGGTCCAATAATATAATCAGAGAGGTCCTATAACATAACATGAGGTCCTATAACATATCATGAGGTCCTATAACATATCATGAGTTCCTATAACATAAGATGAGGTCCTATAACATAACATGAGGTCCAATGATATAACATAAGGTCCTATAATATAACATGAGGTCCAATAACATAACAAGGTCCTATGACATAACATGAGGTCCAATAACATAACATGAGGTCCTGTGATATAACATGAGGTCCAATAACATAACATGAGGTCCAATGATATAACATGAGGTCCTATAACATAACATGAGGTCCAATAACATAACTTGAGGTCCTATAACATAACATGAGGTCCAATAACATAACATGAGGTCCAATAACATAACTTGAGGTCCTATAACATAACATGGGGTCCTATGATTTAACATGAGGTCCTATAACATAACATGAGGTCCTGTGATTTAACATGAGGTCCTATAACATAACATGAGGTCCTATAATATAACATGAGGTCCAATAACATAACATGGGGTCCTATAACATAATATGAGGTCCTATGATTTAACATGAGGTCCAATAACATAACATGGGGTCCTATGGTGTAACATGTGTTATGTTATGTTGGGGTCCGGACCTCCAAGGGCGTGCTCTCAGCAGAGATGGCGGTGAAGCCCACGATGTCACTGAAGTAAATGGTCACCGAGTCGAAGGCCTCTGCCTGCACCGTCTCCCCGCGCTTCAGCTGCTCCGCCACAGAACTACAGGATAGTAATATTAATATACAATAATATACATATATACTGTATATACTACCTGCAGCTGCTCAGCTATAGAACTACACCACAGGATATACTAATATTAATATACATTAATACACATCTATATACAGTATGTGCTTCTCCTCGTGGTACTACAGTAGTATTACAGTAGTAGTAATAGAGTACATACTGTGGTAGTAGTATTACAGTCGTAGTATTACGGTACGTACTG
>OLKM01001524.1:125880-127156 GCA_900291075.1 Melanogrammus aeglefinus
AGAGAGAGAGAGAGAGAGAGAGGAAGAAGGGAGAGAAGGGAGGGAGGGAAGGGAGGAGAGAGAGAGAGAGAGAGAGAGAGAGAGAGAGAGAGAGAGAGAGAGAGAGAGAGAGAGAGAGAGAGAGAGAGAGAGAGAGAGAGAGAGAGAGAGAGAGAGAGAGAGAGAGAGAGAGATTCATAGACATACATCCATAGACAGACATACAGACAGAGGCAGATAAAGGCAGACAGACAGGTATGTGTAGACTCCCCTGGGGGGCAGTCTTCAGGCAGACAGACAGGTACCTGTAGACTCCCTCGGGGGCAGTACTCTGTGACGATACAGATGTTGGGGGTGTCCACACAGGCTCCGATGAACCGGGTCAGGTGCTCGTTCTGGACGTCCCTCATCTACAGACAACACAACACAACACATCACCTCTCTACTAGAGCTCAATCTACCAATATCTGAACCAAACTCTCTATATTGGTCTGTGCACTGTTGTATAAACCTTATAAACAGCGACATTAAAACCAATAACGTCTGATAGACATCGCTACACAACTCAAATCATTCTGTGTGCGTCAGGACTTTTCTCAACTTCACAACACTTGCAGAAGCACAGGAAGCTGTCCGGTTGTCACAGGAAGCTGTCACGATGCGACATCCTGCAGGGAACCAATCAGACACTCACGTGTTTGAGCTCAAAGAGGACCTTCCTGCTGAGTTCAATACGCTTCCTGTCCATGTATTTAATGGCCACGATGTTTCCCTACACACACACCCACACACACACACACACGCACACACATAATTGTATTAATTAATTGATTAATTAACCACTGACTTGATCAGTTTGAATTAATTGACTTAGAAACTATGCATCTTATAGGTCAACATCTGAGTATTAGGTATATAAATGTTAACAATCATATCTATGATACCTTGTAATATCCAGTTTTGGCAAAAACCTGCATGTTCCCATCTCCCGTCATCAGAGAATAGCAGTTTGACCCCCTCTGGAACACAACACAGGACAGGCTGAGGGGGGGGGGGATGTACCAGGGGCAGGGGGAGGTGTGTCTCTGTGTGTGCGTGTGTGTGTGCGCACGTGCGTGCGTGCGTGCGTGTGTGTGTGCGTGTACCAGGAGCATTGAGAGGTGTTAGTGTGTTTGTGTGTCCGCGTGTGTGTGTGTGTGTGTGTGTGTGTGTGTGTGTGTGTGTGTGTGTGTGTGTGTAAGTGCGTGTGTGTGTACCAGGGGCAGGGTGAGGTGCGTGCGTGCGTGCGTGTGTGTGT
>OLKM01001525.1:0-12500 GCA_900291075.1 Melanogrammus aeglefinus
TTTTTTTTTTGATGACGACCCGATGAAAATTACGACAGTGGGTTTAACCCCTTATGTTATTTTATTTGATAAAAAAAACGACAGTGTCACAACCCTGTTTGTTTTTTTTTGATGAACGACCGATAAAAATACGACACTGTTTACCGCTCTTATGTTGTATTAGAATAAATATCGACATGTGAGTTGATTGATAAAAAAACGAACAGTGTTACCCTTAAGTTTTTGTAATTGAATAAACACAACAGTGTTACCTACCTTTGTTTTTTTGATGACGACGACGCTAAAATAATACGAAAGTGTTACCAGCCGCCTTATGTTGTAATTAGATAAATATCGACAGGTTGGAGTGTTTTTATTTGATAAAAAACAACAGTGTTACCACCTTGATTTTTTTGATTTGATGACGACCGATGAAAATACCGCGTGTTATACGCTCCTTATGTTTTATTTGATAAAAAACGACAGTGTTACCCGCTTATGTTTATTTGATAAATATCGACATTGTTTTGACGACCGAATAAAAATACGACAGTGTTCCACTTATGTTTTAATTTGATTAACAAAACGACAAAAGTGTTAAGACCCCTCTATGATTGTATTTGCTAAATATGACATTTTTTGATTGGATAAAAAAAACGCCAGTGTTACGGCCTTAAAGTTTTATTTGATCAAAAAAACCGACAGGTGTTACCCCTTATGTTTTTTTATGAATTGACGACACGATAAAATACGACAGTGTTATGTTTAAATTTGAATAAAAAAACAACAAGTGTTTTGTGTTTTCGATAAACAAGAAACGACAGTTTTCATGGGACGACCTGAAGTAAAATATAACAACTGTGGTTTTTTATTCATAAATTTACACATTTAGGGCATTTAGCAGACACCTTTATCCAAAGCGACTTACATAAGTTAATACACACATTGACGACAGAGTCCACCATGCAAGGCGACAGCCAGCTCTTCAGGAGCAGTTAAGGTTAACTGTGTCTTGATCACGGACACATCAACACTCAGCTAGGAGGAGCTGGGGTTCGAACTAGGAACCTTTTGGTTACTAGACAACTGCTCTACCTCCTGAGCTAAGCAGACCATTAAAATCGTTAGTGTTACCCCATTTATTTTATATGATAAGAAATGAGTGTTACCCCTTATGTTTTGTCTGATAAAAAACGACAGTGTTACCCCTTATGTTTTATTTGATAAATATTGACATTGTTTGATTTGATATAAATACGACAGTGTTTCCCCTTATGTTTTATTTGATAAAAAACGACAGTGTTACCCCCTATGTTTTGTCTGATAAAAAACAACAGTGTTACCCCTTATGTTTTATTTGATAAAAAACGACAGTGTTACCCCTTAGGCCTATGTTTTATTTGATAAAAAACGACAGTGTTACCCCTCGTGTTTTTTTTGATGACGACCGATAAAAATACAACAGTGTTACCCCTTATGTTTTATTTGATAAAATACGACAGTGTTACTCCTTATGTTTTATTTGATAAAAAACGACAGTGTTACCCCTTATGTTTTGTCTGAAAAAAAACGACGTGTTTACCCCTTATGTATGTTTATTTTGATAAAAAACGACAGTGTTACCCCTTACGTTTATTTGATGAAAAAGACAGTGTTATGTTTTTTTTGATGACGACCGATAAAAATACGACAGTGTTAACCCCTTATGTTTTATTTGATAAATATCGACATTGTTTGACGACCGATAAAAATACGACAGTGGTAACCCCTTATGTTTTTTTTTATGATGACGACCAATGAAAATACGACAGTGATTACCCCTTATGTTTTATTTGGTAAAATAAAAACATTTTTTTTCATAAAAAAACGACAGTGTTACCCATTTTTTTTCATGACGACCGATAAAAATACCACAGTGTTTTATTCATAAATATTTACATTTAGCAGACACCTTTATCCAAAGCGACTTACATCATTTAATACACACATTCACGGCGGAGTCCACCATGCAAGGCGACAGCCAGCTCTTCAGGAGCAGTTAAGGTTAACTGTGTCTTACTCACGGACACATCACCACTCAGCTAGGAGGAGCTGGGGATCGAACTAGCAACCTATTAGTTAATAGACAACTGCTCTACCTCCTGAGCTAAGCAGACCATTAGAATCTCTAGTGTTACCCCATTTCTTTCATATGATATGAAATGACAGTGTTACCCCTTTATTTGATAAATATCGACATTGTTTGATTTGATAAAATACGACAGTGTTAACCCCTTAGTTTTTATTTGATAAAAAAACGACAGTGTTACCCCTTATGTTTTATTTGATAAAAAACGACAGTGTTACCCCTTATGTTTTATTTGATAAAAAACGACAGTGTTACCCCTTATGTTTTTTTTGATGACGACCGATGAAAATACGACAGTGTTACCCCTTATGTTTTATTTGATAAAAAACGACAGTGTTACCCCTTATGTTTTTTTTGATGAAAAACGAGTGTTGTTTTTTTTGATGACGACCGATAAAAATACGACAGTGTTACCCCTTATGTTTTATTTGATAAATATCGACATTGTTTGACGACCGATAAAAAATACGACAGTGGTTACCCCTTATGTTTTTTTTGATGACGACCAATGAAAATACGACAGTGTTACCCCTCATGTTTTATTTGATAAAATAAAACATTTTTTTCATAAAAAAAACGACAGTGTTACCATTTCTTTCATGCACGACCGATAAAAATATACCACAGTGTTTTATTCATAAATATTTACATTTAGCAGACACTTTTATCCAAAGCGACTTACATCAGTTAATACACACATTCACGGCAGAGTCCACCATGCAAGGCGACAGCCAGCTCCTCAGGAGCAGTTAAGGTTAACTGTATCTTGCTCACGGACACATCAACACTCTAGCTAGGAGCAGCTGGGGATCGAACTAGCAACCTATTAGTTAATAGACAACTGCTCTACCTCCTGAGCTAAGCAGACCATTAAAATCTCTAGTGTTACCCCATTTCTTTCATATGATAAGAAATGACAGTGTTACCCCTTTATTTGATAAATATCGACATTGTTTTGATTTGATAAAAATACGACAGTGTTACCCCTTATGTTTTATTTTGATAAAAACGAACAGTGTTACCCTTATGTTTTATTTGATAAAAAACGACAGTGTTACCCCTTATGTTTTATTTGATAAAAAACGACAGTGTTTACCCCTTATGTTTTATTTGATAAAAACGACAGTGTTACCCCTTATGTTTTTTTTTGATGAAGCGACCGATGAAAATACGACAGTGTTACCCCTTATGTTTATATTGATAAAAAAACGACAGTGTTACCCCTTATGTTTTTTTTGATGACGACCGATGAAAATACGACAGTGTTACCCCTTATGTTTTATTTGATAAAAAACGACAGTGTTACCCCTTATGTTTTTTTTGATGAAAAACGACAGTGTTATGTTTTTTTTGATGACGACCGATAAAAATACGACAGTGTTACCCCTTATGTTTTATTTGATAAATATCGACATTGTTTGACGACCGATAAAAATACGACAGTGTTACCCCTTATGTTTTTTTTGATGACGACCAATGAAAATACGACAGTGTTACCCCTCATGTTTTATTTGATAAAATAAAACATTTTTTTCATAAAAAAACGACAGTGTTACCCATTTTTTTCATGACGACCGATAAAAATACCACAGTGTTTTATTCATAAATATTTACATTTAGCAGACACTTTTATCCAAAGCGACTTGCATCAGTTAATACACACATTCACGGCAGAGTCCACCATGCAAGGCGACAGCCAGCTCCTCAGGAGCAGTTAAGGTTAACTGTGTCTTGCTCACGGACACATCAACACTCTAGCTAGGAGCAGCTGGGGATCGAACTAGCAACCTTTTAGTTAATAGACAACTGCTCTACCTCCTGAGCTAAGCAGACCATAAAAATCTCTAGTGTTACCCCATTTCTTTCATATAAGAAATGACAGTGTTACCCCTTTATTTGATAAATATCGACATTGTTTGATTTGATAAAAATACGACAGTGTTACTCCTTATGTTTTATTTGATAAAAAACATCAGTGTTACCCCTGGTGTTATTTTTGGTGACGACCGATAAAAATACGACAGTGTTACCCCTTATGTTTGATTTGATAAAAAAACGACAGTGTTACCCCTTATGTTTTGTCTGATAAAAAACGACAGTGTTGCCCCCTATGTTTTAATTGATAAAAAACGACAGTGTTACCCCTTAAGTTTTATTTGATAAAAAACGACAGTGTTACCCCTTATGTTTTTTTTGATGACGACCGATGAAAATACGAGTGTTACCCCTTCAGTTTTATTTGATAAAAAACGACAGTGTTACCCCTTATGTTTTATTTGATGACGACCGATGAAAATACAAGTGTTACCCCTCATGTTTTTATTCACAAATATCGCTAGTGTTACCCCATTTCTTTCATATGATAAGAAATGACAGTGTTAACCCTTATGTTTTATTTGATAAATATCGACATTTTTTGATTTGATAAAAAAACGACAGTGTTACCCTTTATGTTTCATCCGATAAAAAACGACTGTGTTACCCCTTATGTTTTGTTTGATAAAAAACGACAGTAGTTACCCCTTATGTTTTATTTGGTAAATATCGACGTTGTTTGATTTGATAAAATCACAACAGTGTTACCCCTTATGTTTTATTTGATAAAAAACGACAGTGTTACCACTTATGTTTTATTTGATAAAAAACGAGTGTTACCCCTTATGTTTTGTCTGATAAAAAACGACAGTGTTACCCCTTATGTTTTATTCGATAAAAAACGACAGTGTTAATGTTGTATTTGATAAATATCGACATTGTTTGATTTGATAAAAAAAAATCTTTATCACTCTATGACGAAGAACTTCGTACATAACTTATTAGTCTTAATGACATTTAACAAAACAAATAGGCTATATATAATATCTAAAATACATTATTTCATTACACCCAAATTAACAACTAATATATCACTCTATAACGAAGTGCTTTGTGCCTAATATAGCCTACCTTATTAGGCTTAATGACATTTAAGAAAACAAATATATAGATATATAGCCTACAGTATATAACATATAAAATACATTATTTGAATACGCCCCAAATTACAACTAATACATTTTTATTGATACTGATAGACCAACGATTTCATCATTTTCAAACTGTAGACCTACTTCAATATAAAAATAATATTTGCAATAAAGAGCTGTAGGACGCTTTCGCCAGAGAGCAAAGAGCATGGCTTTCTGGTACTTCAACTGTCGCATAAAAAACTTTAATAACATGCAAATTAACTGATTAAGGACAGCCCATAAACTTTGAGCGACCGAGCCAGCCAGCGACCACAGCGGCTGAAAGCAGCCAGACGAGCGACCAACACAGCGACCGATGCGACCAATGTGACCTACGACGCGACCAATGCGACCTACGACGCGACCAATGCGACCTACGACGCGACCAATGCGACCTACGTTGCGACGCACGTCCTTGGCCACTAGAGCTTGGCCTTCCTCTCGTTCCCTGTCGCTCAATCGCTCTCCTTTCTCACTCCCCTCCCTTTTACAATTTCTCTCTCTCTCTATCACAAACACACACATACTATGCCATGTATTTAATGTATTTAGCTCTACATCTCATCTGTAAGTGATGAAAAGCAACATACAACTTTACAATCAAAGCAGCTTGAAGGGCTGTCGCCTTTCCGTATTTGAGCTTACCTTTGAATTCCACCAGAGGGCGCCACAGTACAAACCAGCGACCCAGCCACGATCCCTCCCTGGTTCGTTCTACCCGGGGACTCAGTATGCAACAAACTATTCAGCTTAGATGTTTTTCTCATTTGCTGCTGAATCCTGTTAACACACTCCGGTCACCAACATGCCGGATGCTGGTCCAATGATACTGTAGGTATAGTAGTGTAGTATAGAGTAGTCTAATATATATACCAATAGTATAGCATAGACTTAATACTTACTAGTAGGCTATAGTAGTACCAACTGTAGGCGTAAAATACTAGAATGCCCTTTGTTTAGCTAAAAGCTACTCTACTTATTTCCTTACCCTACTACTGTTGAAATGAAATTAAGAAAGAACTTTGAAATGTTATACTTTTTGATTTAATGTAACTTTGCACTGGCGCTAAGGAAAAACACAAATAAGTGAATCAAAACATAATGGCCTCTAATATTAGCAATGGAGTAATATATGGAGCAATATATTAAGTGTGACATGTTCCTGGGAAAAAAACTATAAATACAAATGTAATTGAAATGAAAACGCTCGGTAATATTTTTCTACGTTGTTGGAAGGATACAATTTACATGCTGCCACCTTTAGTTTGACTTTGTGCACTTCGGAGCATCTGTTATTAACATGAGATGCCACAGACATGACATTAACGTGGTGCTAATGAGAGGGGATGAGAAGGATGGGTCAAATTGATCCGTTGCGGTCCTCAGACATATTAAATTAGGTCTGCTGTGATTGGCTGGCTGACTGATGGCCCAAAATGGTAGAAGAGACTTGAATATAATTATTTAATTCCCTTTGTGTTGAAAATCACCAGAGGAAACGTCTGATGTTTCCACTCAAGGCCGATGAGTCTCCATGGACCATCGTCACTAGGCTGATGGTCCAGCGTCACGCTGGGCTGATATTTCTGCGAACCATCGTCACGTTGGGCTGATGTTTCTGCGGACCATCGTCACGTTGGGCTGATGTTTCAGTGGACCATCGTCACGTTGGGCTGATGTTTCAGTGGACCATCGTCACGTTGGGCTGATGTTTCAGTGGATCATCGTCACGTTGGGCTGATGTTTCAGTGGACCATCGTCACACTGAACTGATGTTTCCATGGACCATCGTCACACTGAACTGATGTTTCAATGGACCATCGTCACACTGAACTGATGTTTCAATGGACCATCGTCACACTGAACTGATGTTTCAATGGACCATCGTCACACTGAAGCTGATGTTTCAGTGGACCATCGTCACACTGAACTGATGTTTCAATGGACCATCGTCACACTGAACTGATGTTTCAATGGACCATCGTCACACTGAACTGATGTTTCAATGGACCATCGTCACACTGAACTGATGTTTCAATGGACCATCGTCACACTGAACTGATGTTTCAATGGACCATCGTCACACTGAACTGATGTTTCAATGGACCATCGTCACACTGAACTGATGTTTCAAAGGACCAGCGTCACACTAGGCTGATGTTTCCGTGGACCAGCGTCACACTAGGCTGATGTTTCCATGGACCATCGTCAAACTGAACTGATGTTTCAAAGGACCAGCGTCACACTAGGCTGATGTTTCAAGGGACTAGCGTCAAGCTGGTCTATGGAACATTATGGCTTCTTATGGTTTTGTTATGCTATTGTTATAGCGTAACATTGTTTTGTATAACAGTCAGAGCACGAGTTGAGTAGTGGCATGCCAGAGCTCTTCTCAGCGTGTGTTGGGATTGCTGGTTTAACCTGTGTGAATTGATTGGTCAATGCACCACAAACACATGTGCAGCCGCACTGAGCCCAGACTCTAATCAATAGGACTCGTGCCAGGTGAGCCTGCTCCAACCACCCATCAATCAAACAGACCCCACAAAGTACTTTATAGGGTGTGTGGGCGTATGTGTGTTTGTATGTGTGTGTGAATGTGCATGTGTGTTGTGTGTGTGTGTTTGTGTATGTGTTTGTGTCTGTGTGTGTTTTTGTGCATGTGTGCTTGTGTACGTGTGTGTGTTTGTGAATGTATGTGTGTTTGTGTAAGTGTGTGTGTGTGTGTATGTGTGTTTGTTAGGTGGGTTTTAGTCCTTAACATATGATTTATTTTGAATCCATACATAAAGTTTGTGCTTGTTGTAAAGGCTTGTCTATGACCTCTGACCTGTCTGGTGTTAAGGGTGTTGAGAAGTATTACTGAAGTATTTAGGTTAACATTCTGCGTTTACATTTATTTTTACATTTACATTTACATTTAGGGCATTTAGCAGACGATTTTATCCAAAGCGACTTACAATAAGTACATTTGTCATAAGAAGTGCAACAATATATCGCTGTCGGTACAGTAAGGATGTTCATAGAACCAAGTGCAAGTACAACAATCGCTAGGCTAAACAATTCCCCGTGTTACAGCAATGATAGCAGCTACTGCAGTTGCTATAATAATAATAAGTACTATAATACAAGACAATACAACACAATACAATACAATACAGTGTTCAAAGGTGGCCAGGAGGGGGAGGGTGGCTATGCAGAGTCGAGGTGGACTCTGAACAGGTGAGTCTTGAGTCTTTTTCGGAAGATAGTGAGCGACTCTGCAGTCCTAAACGGCAGGGAGCTCGTTCCACCACTGAGGTCCCAAAACCGAGAAAAGTTGTGACTTTGCTGATCGACCTTTGCTAGCTCTTAGCGATGGCGGTACCAGACGTCCAGCTGAGGTAGTTGAGCGGAGGGATCGAGCTGGGGTGTGTGGCTTTAGCAATGCTTGGAGGTAGGCAGGGGCAGTTCCATCGACTGCCTTGTAGGCCAGTACCGTCGTCTTAGATTTGATGCAAGCTACTACAGGGAGCCAGTGGAGGTCCCGGAAGAGGGGGGTCACATGGGAGAACTTCGGTAGGTTGAACACGAGGCGCGCTGCCGCATTTTTAATACCACTATTTTAATATCATTCTGGAATTTCACATTCATATAATCTGCGCTTACTTTGTTGTTATAATTTCCAGGTTTCTTGCTGTGACCACCTAAACAAACACAGTCCTTAATCTCATCTCTGTACAATAAAAACATGAGTGGCTGAATCTTCCCGCTCACCCTGTCTACACAATGTGGTGTAAGGTGTTCCCACAGGTGCTGGTTTGAATCCCGTGGAGGCTAGACAGAGTAGCTGTGGTGTAGGTGTAACATGTTCTCATGCTCCAGCTCCATGGGACATACGAGCAGGTTCATCGATCTTTCCCTAAAAGCCACTCGACTGTAACTATGGCTGCTAATGCCTTTTAGCAGGGCACTTAATATCAATCTGCCGAGAAACGCCCTTCCTGTCAGAGCAACAACAACAACATTTGAAGTCACATATATTTAGTGGTGTTTCCATTCCATTGTTCCATTACTATGAACTCAATTGTGCTCTTGTCTGGTATGGTATTGGTTTACTGCTATTAGTTTCTGCTTCTGTTGGTATTTGAAACAGCTGGTGGTACAGGCCTAGTGTGAGGCTTATTATTACGGTTATATACAATACATTTGTTTGTGTTTTTACACTCTCTTTTTGTTTATATTTCTGTGCTTTACTTAACGCTGGGACACCCACGTCTAGGATTCATAAAGTACCATCTTATCGTATCATGTCTTTTTTTTAGATGATTTACTGGTCTCCTGTGTGACTTATGTCTGCTCCTGAGGTGATGAGTTCAATAAACAATTATTTGACCGCAAAGCATTCGGTTTAATTGAGCATGATCATGAGGAGACACTGTCAAGCATATCCACTAGCATCTTCAGAAGGACTATGAGTGTACATTCTGTTTTTGAAACTGATATATCTGCGTCTGGATGTTAACTAAACTAAACATAAATTGTCCTTCACTGAGACTGATCGGAGAGGTTCATGATCAACACAAACGCTTATTGAGTTAACTTGCAATCAAGTAAAGGTTATATAACTGGTGTGTTAGCATTGTTTGGAATCCCTTTTCCATGACACAGAGGATCTAAAGACCCAACAAAGGGGATTCCTCATGTTCTCGTGTCCTCATATCCTTCATTCTTGCAATTTTTTCCCATTAATAATACCTTACCTGACCATGTTCAGATATATACTCTTATTGTGAATATATGTATTTATTTAGTTTCGTTATTATTCTTTTAATTATATGGCTCCTGTACTCTGCAGCGATGGAACTCCCTGACTCTAAGACGGTTCAGGACATTGCGGAGCCGTTTTGCCATACCCTAAACACATTGTCCCAAAGAGTGTCACCCTGAAACGTGCAGAACTTTAGCATGTGTGTTTTGCGTAATTCTCCCGGGAAGTTGTGAGCATTAAGTGTTATTGATACAGTGGTTAATGAAACCATGCTGGGGGGCTACAGAGGGTCTGTTCAGCTCACTCTGCTCTCTGTGGGAGGAGGAGGAACTATGGGTTGGCTTTGGGAGGAGGAGGAGGAGGAGGACAGGAGAAGGGCTCATGTGTCTCTAGGGGGAGAACCACTAAACCTTCTGGAAGGAGGAAGAAGTGGAAGAGGACATCCACTCTACTCTCTGGTAGGACGAGGAGGAGGAGGAGGAGGAGAACCACTCCTCTCTGGGAGGAGGATGAAGAGGAGAAGGATGAAAACAACTCTACTCTGGGAGGAGGGAGAGATGAGAAGGAGGAGAAGGAGAAGGAGGAGAAGGAGGAGGAGGAGGAGGAGGAGGAGGAGGAGGAGGAGGAAGGAGGAGGAGGAGGAGGAGGAGGAGGAGGAGGAGGAATGGCCTCTTTAACTGATTTGTACATTGTACATTATACATTTATATACATTGAACATACATTTATATGTATGCATTTCATAAACGTTTATATTTATACACACGTTATGAATACAGTAATATGTATACATAGCCTCCATTACACGTACATTGTGTGTTTTTCTCTGACCCTGCACACTGCTAAAGTATGATGCGTTAGTACCTTACTGTAACCGCGCTGTAAATAACCTGAGCGTGTGATTTAGTGTTTCATTACACTGTACGCTGTCTTCCCCTGACTGGCACCGGCTCCTCTGATTCACTCACAGTTCAGAAGGTCAGAGCATCAGCAGCGCCTGAGGTAAGAGGCGACCGGCTGAAAGTTTAATGTGTTGGTCGGTCCGTATAGAGAGCTTCCCTCCGGGCTGCTTGGTGGACATTCATCGTAAAGAGGTTGTGCGATAAATAATGCACCAGGGCTGTAAACGAAGGCGGGGCACCTGTCCGTCTCTCTACTGTGTGGTCTCCCTCTCTGACGGACGCATATGCGGCTCGAAGCCACAATGGTACTCCGCCATGAGAAACACCTCGTCTTCTGATTGATGTCGGCGTGACATCCAGGAGCTCACGAGTCTTAATCTAAATTTAGATTTACTCAACTAAAAAATACACAGTCAGTCAAAAGCGACGGAGCGACGCGGCGTCGTAGCGCCAATCATATGCATAGCATGCGTACAACGCTGTTCCTCACCCGGCTACAGGAATGAATCTTCCGGGGTGCGCTAAAGATTTCCGCGGTGGTTCTGCATGGTAGGTGGCTGCTGCACGGAGCACTGGGTGATTTAGATGTTTGGGTCTTGGATGAAGCCGTAAAGGAATGCATTAATTTGTCTACGGACCGGTGAATATGAGACGTCGTTAAAAAAAAAATCGTTTTTGGATGGGTTGACTCACTGTCAGCAGTGAGGCCGGCGTTTGGGCTCTAAATCAGCGGTCTTCTGCTGAGTCCACACTCCTGGCCTACATCAGCCGGCCGGAGCCACCACTCACAGGGGGGGCCTCGAGGAGAAGAATAGAGACGGCAGGAGGAGGAGGAGGAGGAGACAGCCTGCTGGGACACAAGCAGCCCGTAGTTTATCATCTGGACCATGCAACAGCTTCCCACACACGCTGTATAAACACGCAGGTCACAGTGGATATACACTGCGCGGTGCGAGGAGCACATGGAGGCGACAGGCATTGCTTAACGTTTCTGATGTTGGGAGTTAAAAAGTCGGTCAAAGTAATGACAATAACGTCATGCAGTTTTTTTTAAATCACCTACTTTTGTTTTTGAAAATGATCAATCAAGCTTTGAAAGGCAGGTCAAGTCAATAGGATATTGGGCCTGGTGTAGATACTGACTAGTCTAATATGGTTGAATAGTTTAACTAGTTGCTGTAGAATAGTTAGTGTTAGACTTCTAACTGGTAAAATAGTTTGTGGTAGACTTGTTAGTTAGACTAATAGTGACTGGAAGAATAGTAATGCGGAAACTATCTATTGGTAAAATAGTTACTGGTACTGTGTGTAAATTAAACGACAGCTGGGAATGTAAATGCAGCGTAAGGTTACAGTTCTGTGGCTGACTGAAAGACTGACTGACTTAATTGTGATATTCAGCACCAACCATTATCCTCCATCCATTATCCTAAACACATGGATGCGCACACACACACGCGCGCGCGCACGCACACACACACACACACACACACACACACACACACACACACACACACACACACACACACACACACACACACACACACACACACACACACACACATACACGCACACACTTCACTTCAATTCACTTTATATACGAAGGAGAGAAGAGAGGGGAAAGACAGCGATATAGAGAGAAAGAGAGATAGAAATAAACAGTGAGAGAGAGAGACAATGAGAGAGGTAGACAGAGAGAGAGAAAGAGAGAGCGAGAGAGAGACTAAGGCAGG
>OLKM01001525.1:17500-37500 GCA_900291075.1 Melanogrammus aeglefinus
AAAAACATCCCCACAGACAGGATTACATGACATCATCCTAAATTACCTAATTGGTTCACTCCCCTGTATTAATGTGTGTTGTGTACAGTGCTGTTGATATACATCTAGCCACATCTAAATGATTCAGCAGTACAACAACAGGATTCTGTCTCCTCCAGTGATAGACGTACAACACAACATTGTCCACAGTCACGAGGCGCATGCTTTCCTTCCAGTACCAAGAAGTCATCGAGTTCCTTTTATCTTAGAAGCCGGTCAGCTGACACACACACACACACACGCACGCACGCACGCACACGCAACACACACGCACACACGCACACACACGCACGCACGCACACACTTTGTGCTGCAACAAAGGCAGAGCACGGCTACTTCTGGCACGAAAGTTGTCAAGGGTGGAGCAAGCAAAATGTTTACCACTACAGTATAGTATTCTATAATGCATTTATTAAACATCTGTCATTATTTAAATAACCGATTCACAGTAAGTGATGGTCCATTCTAAAGTAATTGTTTGGGCCAACTTGTGACTCCTCTAAGCATATTGCATGTGATTAAGACCAAGGAGCAGAGACTGATCCATTGATTGATTTGGGGAAAGAGGTTTTTGATGTACTTGCTGTAATTGATCTAGAAAGACCAGAACCCATAAACATATTACATCTTCACAGCCAATGTCATTACCTTAAAAGCCATGTGCTACTGTTTACAGTACACAGCTTGCTGTTCTGTGTATTCAATACAACAGTCTAAGCTTGGCTAGGCAATGTCTCGGCGCCTTGTCGAGCCACAAGTTATTATTATTATGGTCATTAAGGTCACTTTAGTCATGTCCTGTTTTCTATTCCTAGCATTCGTTACTCATATAATTATAATTGTATTACTGGATATGTTTATCGTATTATAAAACTATGAACACTCTACTGAACAAGAGTGATGTCTGGCTTCAGGAAATCAAAAGTTGTTGTATTTATTCAGGGGATATATAATCATATCTGCCTTTACATTGCACTTAACCCGCTACTTTCACTCTAGGGCGCTTACAAATATTTACGTAAAAAAACAGAATACAATTAATTATTATTGCAATCACAATTAAAACCTCATACCGGGATTATGAATTATTAATGACGCTCGGTGGTTGATCCTAGCTACTCTCAAGTGTTGTTGGCCGGAGAGTCTGTCACCTGAGAGCTCAGCTTGTGCAGATCAGAGGAGAACATCACTTAAGCGTCTGCCTCTCTTTCTATCGATCGCCACTGCAAGCAGGGACCAACGCCGTGTCCTGGGGCGGCGGTTGGGTTTACGGTCGGCCGTCCCGGGTACCGTGGCAGGGTAAGGGGGACCAAGAGAGTGGCGCTTGGCGGGCTGCCTAGCGTCAATGCTACCCCCCCGGGGAGACCCTTCGCTGCTATTTATGCAGCATATTTAAGCTAATTGCTAATCGTGATTCGAAGACTAGAATGACTTGGCTTTATTTCAATGAATTAAAGAAAAGAAAGGTTTGGACACACAAAAGGAGAGAGAACGCTGTGTTCACTGTTTCTGTTTTTTTTTTCGGTTTGCTTCCAGATTGATTTGTTCCTTTTTTGGTTTTATTTCCGTTATCTCTCAAGAGAAGATGGTACAAATATATATATAATATAAAGATGAAACATATGGCCACCAAAAACAAAGTCATTTTACATTATTCCATCCCTTTCATCTCATGGATAGACGAGTGTGTGTGCGTCTGTGTGTATGGGTTGTGTGTTTGTACGTGCATGCCTATGTGTGTACAGTGTGTGTGTGTGTGTGTGTGTGTGTGTGAGTGTGAGTGAGCACTATTATATTATAGTACAGTATAGAGTTATACTGTACAGCAGCTTAGCGTGTGAAGACAGCCAGTGTTTAGCTGCTGTCAATAATGCAATAGGACACGAGGAGGCCCAACTGTTAGCAAACATGAAGCAAAGAGAACTAAAATATTGAAACAGCATACCAGCTGAGGGGAGAGAGAGAGAGAGAGAGAGAGAGAGAGAGAGAGAGAGAGAGAGAGAGAGAGAGAGAGAGAGAGAGAGAGAGAGAGAGAGAGAGAGAGAGAGAGAGAGAGAGAGAGAGAGAGAGAGAGAGAGAGAGAGAGAGAGAGAGAGAGGAAGAGAGGAAGAGTGGAAGAGTGGAAGAGAGGGAGTGAATGAGTGGGAGAGAGAGAGAGAGATATAGAGAGCACACACACAAACAGCCAGACAGAGAGAGACGCACACAAACACAAAAAGACACACAAACACAGCGAGAGAGAGCAAAACACAGACACAGACATGCAAACACAGACACACACGCAACCAGCGGGAGCGGGAAAGAGCCAAACACACAGAAAGAGGGAGAGAGAGCAAGCGAGGTAGAGAGAGACAGACACAGACAGACAGACAGATGTACAGAGAGGAAGAATCAGCCAAACCAACAGAGGGAGGGAGAGAGACAGGGAAAGACAGACATCATATTAAGTAAATATAACACATTGACCATTTGAAGGTAAAGGTGATGTCATATAGACGCATATGAAGCTGATAACCAATCAATATCTTAACGTGATTTAATAACAACAAAACAGTCAATGCTGGTTGGTGAGTCTGCAGTGAAAGCCAACATCCAGTGATCAGGACAGCAGATTAGAGCTTGAGCCCCTTCGAGTCCGTCCATGTTGTATCTACCACGTTAAACAATGAGGAGCAGATACCTGATCACGCCGGTCCTGCACCCTATTGATCCCCGGGTCATTGATCGCTGACATATGGATGTGAGCATGATAGATCCTCTGCTTTCTCTCAGATCTACAGCTTCATTAACCCTGTGAGGCCACAGTTTAGAGCCCAGCTCAGGGAAATTTACATCCCAGTGCCAGTCCCCTGATTGGCTGCAACGACTGTCAATCACTGAATGGGTGAGAGGGAGGAAGGGGAAAAGACAATCAACACGTTGGGGTGGTAAAAGTGAGGATCCTTCGACAACCGCTAAGTTCAGCTTTACCTAAGTCAGCACTAGGGAGGATGTGCATTACAGTATTCACTTACTCATTTTATTGACTACTACTACTGCTGACGTTTGGCTTAGCCCGGTAGGTTGCTAGTTCAATCCTCGGCTCCTCCAAGCCGAGTGGGGAGGTGTTCCTGAGCCAGACACCTCCCCCTAGTGAGGTGTCTGGCTCAGGAACACCTCCCCACTCGGCACCTAGCTCCCGGCACGCTGGCTGTCGCCGTGCATGGCGGACTCTGCCGTCGGTGTGTGCATTAAGCGGTGTAAGGCGCTTTGGATCAAAGCGTCTGCTAAATGGCCTGAATGTAAATGTACTTACTTACTATGAGCTGCTGTGTGATGTGTGGTGATTCATGTGTTGACCTTTTTTGTCTATTCTCCACCACCTTTTGTCTGAAATGATAAGTTGAGCAGAGTTCAACAGGAAACCTTGATTAATAGCATGATAAGAACCAATGTAATTTTGTTTTAACCCTATACTGTGATAAAACTTTAACGCTGCAGAGTGGTGGTTGGAGTAAATAAAGAGTAAGAACAGCCAAAGGTCTAACCTAGCAGCTTATGTTAGCCTTAGACCACCTCATGAGATGTTAGTTACCATCCACTCTGACTAGATCGTCTTTGATTAGATCTATGAAATCTATCTTTTGATACAGCTGTCCTTTAATGATTCAATAACAAGTGACCAATCAGCCATACAATTAAGCCTTGCGTAGGACAAATGATCATCAACAACAGAAATTCTGAAGGGCCTGAAGAGAAAATGCAGACCGTTCAAAATATCCGTTTACTCTACCTCCCTTTTGGAAGCTGTGCAGCGCTGCCCTCTAGTGGATGGATTAGAAGTGCACTCTGCGTTACTGCAGTGACGAGAGGAAGATGATGTCTGGGAAGATGAATGTGTAGCGAAGTAGAAGATAATGTTGAAAAGCAACAAATGGATAGTTAGAATTGCCATGACCACTAGAGGAAAGGTAGTAAATGGAAATAGAGTAATGTGTCTGTATTTGTTTTGTATTTGTATTTGGTTTTCTACCTGGTTTAATTATCTTGCTTGCACTGACTCTCTGTCTCTCTCTCTGTCTCTGTCTCTGTCTCTCTGTCTCTCTCTCTCTCTCTCTCTCTCTCTCTCTCTCTCTCTCTCTCTCTCTCTCTCTCTCTCTCTCTCTCTCTCTCTCTCTTCTCTCTCTCTCTCTCTCTCTCTCTCTCTCTCTCTCTCTCTCTCTCTCTCTCTCTCTCTCTCTCTCTCTCTCTCTCTCTCTCTCTCTCTCTCTCTCTCTCTCTCTCTCTCTGTCTCTCTGCCTTCCAGCTATCCTGTTCTCCACCCTGGTGTTTGGTCCAGCCTGTGGCTTTATCTTAGGTTCTGTTTGCACCAAAGTCTACGTGGATGCCGCCTTCATCGACACAAGTAAGTCAACGTAGAAGCGTGGCCTCCTCTTCTGATTGGCTGCTGCTCTGTGGAGTCAGTGTGTATGTGGTACAGTGTTAAAGTAAGTGCTAAAGGTTCAAGCACATTTTCTTGCAAATCGTACACAATCGTACATATGAGAGACAACATGGCTGGACCAAGAACACACAGAAAGAAGGGTTTATTCAGAAAGACACAGTGTCACATGTAAAAATTTAGATCCTGTGGTTGAATTATGGAAGGATGTCTGTTCTAGATTAAAAGGTCGAGGACGAAGCAGTAGGCGGCTTTAACAACTATTAGCTTGGTAGAGTAACTGTATTTTGGCAGGGTTGACCTCCATTGGGTTGGGGGTGTAACTGTTTGTTACACAGTAGGATCCACCTAGACATCCATGGGATTATTGTCAGTGAGTGTGGAGCTAGCATGTGGAGCTAGCATGCTAGCATTACATGATAGTTGTCTCACCGTCACCTAGACGCAGCATGGGCCCAAGAGATCGGCACAGCACCTAGATATTTCTGGATGCTCATCATGATGATCTGGTGAAGGCCAGACAGCCTCTGAATCTGACCAGTCTCAGCGGAACATAGTGGTAGATGATCAGAAACTCAATAGATGGGATCTCCTAACTTAATGAATTAATACAGACTTTAATCATAAAGAAAGCTTAAATCTAAAATAAATGAAAAGGTTAATTAATGTTTCTGCTGCTACTTCTTCTGCTAGGGCTGGCTTGAAAAACACATTTGTTGGCGTATTGTAGGACGTTATCTGAGATGTCCCGACCTTTGTCGTGTTTTAAAGTTAGCCCAGAACAGACTGATCTTCGCAATGTCATGTAAGAGAAGTTGTGCTCCATCAAACGGAGGTGGACTCAGGTAGCCTCTTTTAATAGCACGATTATACAGGACAGCTCTAAGGACCAACACTCGGTATAACAAAAACTAGGCTGCCTGATTGGTTGAGCTTGTTCCACGTGATGTCATCCGGCATACTGCTGCACAGACAGGTTACTTGGTGGTGGTTTTGTTTGGTTTTAAAGAAGACCTTCAGGATATTTTATCCTGGACCTGGTCTAAGGTCTAAGGTACTTTCACTGCAATTTAACCACAAGATCGCCCCAAGCAGATGGCCTCGGACCGGCTGTTTCGGTCTACAAACATGGCCTACTTTGAGTGATTGATTGGTGTGTGTTGATGATGATTTTTATTACTGCTGGCTTTGCAGCAAATTTCCCCGCTGAGATTTTAAAGATGACCTTACCTTACCTTACGTATGAATGAATGTCACGTGAATAACGGCATCACAAAAATAGTACAAACTGCTATTAATACTTACTGCTACATTAAAGTGAAATGAGGCTTTATAAATACACCCTTGTACTTCATTTCGCTCAATCTTCTCTTTATATTTGATTGTGAATAGCACCAGATGATTCATAAAGATAATCAGATATTAGCATCAACAATCGTATTATTTTAAAAAAATCTTCCTAAGGGGGCATGCCGCCAGACCCCCTGGGAGGTTGGCGTATCTCCCGGAGGACTGGGTTTTCACACCGTAACTGTGTCAGTGTAGTAGGGCAGGATAGTGGCACGGTTAGTGGACTCCCAGCCGAAAGGTTGCTGGGTTTCAGCTCCACAGGATGACCTGTTGGATCCCTCAAGCTGGATGCTCTGATGCTGTCTCACTCCTTAAGGACACTTGTCTCTGTCGCTTTGAATAACAGCGTGTGCTAAATAACCAAACGCTCGCCTCTGGCTCACGGGTCACCGGAAAAAGCCGCGGTAAACCATGTCAGCACCTTGGAGAAACTGTTGTTGATCTTATCGGAAAACATTATATCTGTTGACCACCTGTTCTCTGTCTGTCCTCTATCTGTTCTTCAGCTGTTCTTGAATATGTTCTCCATCTGAATCTCAACATGTTCCCAACTGCTCTCTAACTGTTCCCTAACTGCCCTCTACCTGTTCTAACTGTTCCCTAACTATTCTCGGTTCTCTAACTGTTTCCTACCTGTCCCCCAACGGTTCTCTAACTGTCTTCTGTCCCCTAACGGTTCTCTAACTGTCCCCTAACGGTTCTCTAACCGTCCTCTGTCCCCTAACGGTTCTCTCACTGTCCCCTCTGTCCCCTAACGTTTCTCTAACCGTCCTCTGTCCCCCAGGTAAACTGGACATCACCCCGGACGACCCGCGGTGGATCGGCGCGTGGTGGGCGGGCTTCCTGCTGTGCGGTGCCTTACTCTTCTTCTCGTCCCTCTTCATGTTCGGCTTCCCCCAGTCGCTGGAGCCCCAGGACGTGGACAGCGGGGTGGAGAGCGAGCAGGCCATGCTGCCCCCCTCTCTGAACACAGAGTACAACAAGCCCGGCAATGCGGCCGTGCTCCACTTTGATGTCAACAGCGGCCTCACGGTCTGTCAGCACCTACGAGGTGAGGGGGGCGGGGAGAGAGGGGTAACAGGGTGGCTAAGGTGAGGTGACAGGTACGGTTCTACGGCGCTTTTGAGCCGGAGAGAAGGAGTTAAAGAGGGGTAGAGAGGTGTGAGGAGGAGGAACAGAGGGGTAGAGAGGTGTGAGGAGGGTAGAGGAGGAGGGAAAAGAGGGTTGCTAAGGTGATGTGCGGTTCAGCGGGAGAAGCATGTTGCGATGTAGAGATGAGCCGTCACTGAGGCACCGTCCACACAGAAATTATTTTTTTGTGAAAATGCAGAATTTTCTTTGACACCAGGTCCCAGGGTGAATAAGATAAAAACGTCCGTATGCGTTTTCGGGTTCGGGTTCGTGCAAACGCCAGATACGCAAACTATGACGTCATCGTCCCCCCCCCACCACCAGGTGGCAACCTTAGAGTTGCGTAAAAAAAAATTGTTGTTTGGTTTTATTTGTCTTACTTTTGTAGCTTTAAATACAGCCCCTTGGTAAATTGAATCACTAACTGTACATTAAAAAGTATTTTCTGCTCTTTCAGCCGTTTAACAACAACTGCTTTCTCCTCCTCCACTCTATGTTTGTATACAGCGCGCAGGCTTGATGCGCTTGCTCTGCCTCGTCTTCTTCTCTTTTTGGTGGAGAACCAGCACCTTGAATATGTAATACAGTGTTTCTACAGCTAGATGCCTCCTTCTTTACGGAGAAATTCCTGAAATGCTGCCAAGGAAAACGGAGGGGAAACAAAGATAGTGATGAAGTGATGCTGTGGAATGTTAGCGTGTTACTACTGGGGATGGTTAGCATGTTTCTACATGTTAATAGTATGTTGCTAAGGAATGTCAGTGTTTCGCTAAGGGGAGGTATTATGTTGCTATGTGGAGATGGTTTGTTGCTAAGGGAGAGATGGCGTGTTGCTAAGGGCGGCTTGCTCGTCACTAAGGGGAGGTGGTGAGTTGCTAAGGGGCGTTGGTAAATGTAGGAGACACTAAACACACTAAACTATGGAAATGTATTTATACTGTTATCACACTTTCTCTCTCTGCCCCCCCCCTCCCTCTCCCTCTCACATCATTCACCCTCTCCTTCTCCCTCTCTCTCTATGTCTTTCTCCCTCTCTCTCTCTCTCTCTCTCTCTCTCTCTCTCTCTCTCTCTCTCTCTCTCTCTCTCTCTCTCTCTCTCTCTCTCTCTCTCTCTCTCTCTCTCTCTCTCTCTCTCTCTCTCCCTCTCTCTCTCTCTCTCTCTTCCCTCTCACTCCCTCTATCTATATATCCCTCTCTCTCTCTTGCTCTATCGCTCTCTCTCTATCTTCTCCCACTCTCTCTCTCTCTCTCTCTCTCTCTCTCTCTCTCACTCCCTCTCTCTTTCCCTCCTCTCTCTCTCTCTTCCTCTCTCTCTCTTCTCTCTCTCTCTCCCCCTCTCTCTCACTCCCCCCTCTCTCTCTCTCTCTCTCTCTCTCTCTCTCTCTCTCTCTCTCTCTCTCTCTCTCTCTCTCTCTCTCTCTCTTTCTCTCTCCCTCTCTCTCCCTGTCTCAGTCATACCTCGGGTGACCCGCTTCCTGCTGTCCAACCCCGTGTTCACCTGCGTGGCGCTGGCGGCCTGCATGGAGATAGCGGTGGTGGCGGGCTTCGCGGCCTTCCTGGGGAAATACCTGGAGCAGCAGTTCAACCTCACCACCTCCTCAGCCAATCAGCTCCTTGGTAGGTGCCAGTGGGAGTGTGTGTGTGTGTGTGTGTGTGTGTGTGTGTGTGTGTGTGTGTGTGTGTGTGTGTGTGTGTGTGTGTGTGTGTGTGTGTGTGTGTGTGTGTGTGTGTGTGTGTGTGTGTGTGTGTGTGTGTGTGTGTGTGTTTTGGTTGTTTTTCAGCCCATCAGTCCCACCGGGGATTATCCAGAGAATGTCCGACTTTGAGTGCATGTGTGAAAGGATTATGTAGTACTCCAATGATGTGAGTGGCCTTGCAAACGCGGTAATCAGGTCATAAATACTTAACTCTGAGTATGATCTTAATGGGATTATCAAGCCTTTATCTAAATGAGGCGTGCATGTAAACACACCGATTAACCCACAGAAATGAGATCCACCACAACTGGAACAGCCTCCACCAGAGTGCCATTAGACCACAGGTTCAATAATCAATACGGCAATCATCTTCTGCTGCTCCGCATCTTTAAGAAAACCAATCTCTTCCATCAACCAATCAAAAACTGACTCGTGCACTTTTGTTGATTCATGTGACTTGAGCACTTCAGCACTGTATTTCCTACCATGTCCTGATGGCTCCTCTGCATCCGTCTCTGTCTTAGGGTTGCTTTCACACTGAGCTCACACACTGGTCGGTTTTAATGTAACGCTGGAGCGTTGCCCCCGTTAGGTCGGCTTGTCTGCGCTGGTGTAATCAACTGAACCCTACTGGAAAGCAAACCAGTAAAAATATGAACCAGTGGTTCGTTATGCCTTGAGGTGGGAGTTAGATCTGTCACCCAACTGCAGTAAGCGAACCAAAAACACAATGCTTTCGTTGTGGGTTGAAAGTGCACTTTTGCCGCAAACTTGAAATAATCAACATATTCAGTTGTCGGGGGTAAGACGAGGTGGAAGCACTCATCGAAACATGACGACTTCATAAAGCAGTTGCTTGTGGTCACAAACAAAAGCACAGACGTTTTTAAATTACACCAAACGAAATAAAAAAAAACCAAGATCGCACAAAGTTGTTTCTCCATTATTATCGATCACAACAAGTAAGCGTTGTGAGTTTCCCATGTATTTTCTGTCCAGTAGACTAGCAACCAGTTCACACCTGTAAGGGGGGGGGGGAGAGAAATCATAGTCTCCAGAATTAGGTGTGAAAGCGCAATAAGAGAGTGTTCTGGTGGCTCCTCTCTACTCTTGCCTGATCTCAACGAAAACCTCAGGATTCTTTACCTGGACCCTATTTTCCCATCAAAATTTTGGCTCTAAGAGACTAATGCGGAGAACGATCTTTGGGGATGAGTCCAGTATTGAGGTAGAACGCTGCTGCCGTGATCCCCCAAAAAGTTCTCCAACGTTATCCTATATATAGGATATAGCGCCCTTTGAGGGACGTCCTCTAAAAGTGCTTGTTTTCGCCACTGACAGATGGTGTCCTAACGTCACGGTTTTAACATTAAATTTTCCTGTAGAGGTTGGCTCCTCCTCTGTACTTTGCCCAGCCTGGGAGGCCATGCAGCACGTAGATTGTTTTGGGGCTTCCCTAATGTGATGCTTTGATAGTTCTCAGCCTCCCCTAGTCCAAGCACATTCACCTCTATGGCCTTTTATTAGCACACTGAACAACTCAACACTTTCCTTCCCCAATGATCCGTTTTTCTTATTCAAGGAAATGCGTTAAACATTGGGCAACGAATATGATCCGCCTATAGAAGACCACATTCACCTGCCGCTGTTAACGTGCCTTAAAACACGGCAGAAAGAGTTGTAAGTGCGATTGGCCGTTACAAGCCGTTTTGAAAATCGGACCCTTATGACATCACAAGTGGGCGTGTCCACGTAGATGTGCGACGGATAGATGAGCAATGTTTGCTACAGTCCACTGGGTAGGCTGGTAGACTGATCTATCCAGCACACGTCTAGGTGAGCACTCCCACTTGTGATGTCATAAGGGGCAGATTTTCAAAATGGCTTGTAGCGGCTAATCAAACTCACATCTGGTGGCATGTCATGGGACCTTTAAAGGTGAGAATCTATAAAAACGGGACTCTGAGTGCATGGACCCTTCGTCTGCTCCATGACTGAGTGTGGTGTGCACTCCCCAGGTATGACCGCCATACCCTGTGCCTGCCTGGGTATCTTCCTGGGCGGGCTGCTGGTGAAGAAGCTCAACCTGTCGGCTCTGGGGGCCGTACGCATGGCCATGCTGGTCAACCTCATCTCCACCGCCTGCTACGTCTCCTTCCTCTTCCTGGGCTGTGACACCGGGCCGGTCGCCGGGGTAACCGTCCCCTACGGCAACGAGTAAGGACTGACTGATGGAGAGGATGTTAATTTATTAATTCATTCGTTGGTCGTTGCGTTGCGTGAATGCGGCACGTAACCAGCCCTTAACTCTCTCTGGTTGAACCTTGACCCTGCAGGACGCTGAGGTCCAGGCAGCGGCTGGAGCCCGCCTGCATTAGTAACTGTAACTGCTACACCTCCTCCGTCAGCCCCGTGTGCGGCTCCAACGGCATCACCTACCTCTCCGCCTGCTTTGCCGGCTGCACCAAACCGGTGGGTGGCGTCGTGGCCGCTGCAGGCGAGCACACCTGTTGGTCTGGAGTCACAACATGAGCAGTTTAGTCCATTGTCTATTGTGGTTCATTTTACATGTAATATAAGATCAGATCAGTTCAGATGACACCATGTTACAGCGTTACACAGGTTGGTTGAATATTTGATTCTGATTTGTCAATTAGGTTCAATGAGTCTGGTTTATTCTGCGCTAATAACTGTCTTGTTGTACATTATCTATGATTTGATTATATCTATCTCCTAAAATATAATAGACGTTTAATTGCGTCTAGTTTATTTTCATTCTAATACTATGTCCTTTCCTTCAACCTATTTTTTCCTTTGCCTTTTCAGTTCCTTCCCTCTCCCTTCCCTTACATCCTTGTTCCCTTTCGAATTTGTTCCCTTGCATCCTCACTTCCTTCCCTCCTGTCCTCTTGCTTCCTTGTTTCCTCACCTCCTCGTTCCCTGCTCCCAGAATCTGACCAGCTGTACCTGTATCTCTTCTCCTTGTTTCCTCATCTCCTCTAACCCTGACCTCCCTGTCCCCTTGCCTCCTTGTTCCCTCACCTCCTCATTCCCTGCTCCCAGAACCTGACCAGCTGTACCTGTATCTCTTCGAACCGGGAGGAGGCAGTGGCTCTCCCGGGGAAGTGTCCGAGCCCGGGCTGCCAGCAGGCCTTCCTCACCTTCCTCTGCGTCATCTGTGTGTGCAGCATGATCGGCGCCATGGCCCAGACGCCCTCCGTCATCATCCTCATCAGGTGCTGCTCTGCGCTACAGCAGACCTCCACCGGGGGGGGGGGGGGGGGGGGGCTGGTGGAGGTCTGGTGCTGTGCTACAGCAGACGTCCACTAGGTGGCGCTGGTGGAGGTCTGCTGTGCTGTGCTACAGTAGACGTCCACTAGAGGGAGGTGCTGGCTCTGTAATAGGCAGCCGGGAAAGCGGTGGAGAAATGTGTCCAGGTGAAATATCTTAGAGGAGAGGGGAATCGTTTGAGCCTCAGTGATTGATTACAAGTGAATAGAAATGATATGAGAGTGGTACTAGATGGATGTTATCATGAAACACTTATTTAAATCGACTTTAGATCATTTCTCGTTAATGAAGAGGCAGGGGATAGTGAATCTAGGATGCCAAGTGGTAGGCTGCATGCATAAGAATTGAACCTGATACCTTTCAGCTACTATCCTGCTCCATCACTAGGATGCTGAGCTATATAGGGATTTACACCGGCAACCTTAGCCTGTGGTCGGCAAGCAGCATTTAAGTAATGTGAGCTGTTTGTGTTTTCTTCTGCAGAACTGTGAGTCCAGAGCTGAAGTCCTACGCCCTGGGGGTCTTGTTCCTGCTGCTAAGACTGATAGGTAAGACCCACAGGTTCTACAAACTGTTGTTGTGATTCGGGGTCCAGAGACTGTAACAGTTATAAAGATTTGACTGTTACTGTGATAAATGTGATGCAGGTCAGACTGTTACTGTGGTTACGGCCAGACTGCACCTGTGATTAAGGACAAACTGTAACTGTGATGAAGGTCTTAATGACTGTAACTGTGATTAAGGTCTGAGAGACCGTGATTGTGACAAAGGTCAGAAGGTAGCCCTGATCCAGGTAAGAAGGTAACTTTGATACAGGCCTAAGGGACAGAACCCTGATCAAATGGTCTACCTGAACTTTCATATGACCCTTTTCCACCGACAGTACCAGCTCAACTCACCTCGCCTTTTCTTGCCTTTCGATCACCAAAATGTGGTACCTGGTACCTGGTACCTGGTTCTTTTTACGTCTCACCTCTGTCGAGGTTTCCAAGAGATGCTGATCTGATACTTTTGCGGGACGTAAACAGGCTGCAGGCCACTGATTGGCCAGAGAGTGACCCCCCCGAGCTGGACACCCGACACCCGGCGTCTTTAATGACTCCTACTAGCATCAGCGTTCATTCAACAATTAGTGATTGATTATTGAACACGGCAGGATCAGCGCGCAAGGACACGCCGTGGGCCGTGACAGAGGAGGCTCCTGTGCCTAGCCCTGTGCCCGTGTATGTGTCGCGTGTGAGATGTACGTCACTGCTGTTCCGCGCATGTGTGCTATGACGACCCGCCCACGTTGAAGAGGTACTCTACTCTAGATGGAAACACGACGCGCCGGGAACCAAAGCGAGTCGTGCCACGCTAAGTCGTGGCGAGTTGAGCTGGTACTGTCGTTGGAAAAGAGGCAACTGAGTACCATCTTTACCGCTTGCCTTTGACCATCCTCCTCCTGGCCCGGCTCTCCCCCCTCTCCCCCACTAGGCTTCATCCCCCCTCCCCTCATCTTCGGGATGGGCATCGACTCCACCTGCCTGCTGTGGAGCCGTGTGTGTGGGGAGCGCGGCGCCTGCATGCTGTACGACAACGTGTCCTACCGCCACCTGTACGTCAGCATCGCCATCGCGCTCAAGACCTCCGCCTTCCTGCTCTACACCACCACCTGGCGCTGCCTGCGACGCAACTACCGCAAGTACATCCCCAACGGCGAGGGCTACCTGACGCCCACGGAGATGCTGGCGTCCAGCGTGACCCTGGACAACCTGGGCAAGGAGATGACCCACGAGCCCAACAGCCAAACGCAGTTCATCTACAACCTGGAAGACCAGAGCACCGCAGACAACATGGAGTCCGTCTTATAGGGGGAGGTCTGTCCGGCCGAACCTCTGTCTGACTGTTTCTCTGATTCTGACTTACTCTGTCTGTCTGTCTGTCTGTCTGTCTGTCTGTCTGTCTGTCTGTCTGTCTGTCTGTCTGTCTGTCTGTCTGTCTGTCTGTCTGTCTGTCTGTCTGTCTGTCTGTCTGTCTGTCTGTCTGTCTGTCTGTCTGTCTGTCTGTCTGTCCGAATCTCTGTCTGTCTCTCAGATTGTATGTGTGTGAGTGTCGGTCTGTCTGTCTTGCTCTGTATTTTTTGCTGTCCATCTGTCTGTCTGTCTGTCTGTTTGTCTGTCAGTCGGACTCTCTGACTGTCTGACTGTATGTATGTGTATGTCTCTCTATCTATTTGTCAGTTTTTCTCTCTGTTCGTCTGTCCTTCTCTTTTGCTGTCTACATATCTGTCTGTCAATAGTTTTACTTGTCTTTCTGCCAGGATGCTGGTCTGTTTGACTCTCTTTCTGTCTGACTGTCTGTCTGCCTGTCTGTCGGTTCGTCCGTCTGTCTGTTTTATAACTGTGTCTGTCTTTGTGTCCAGACAGGTTCCGGAGGAGAGACAGACAGGTTCAAATACAGCAGCAAGGAAACAGTGACTCCACTTCTCATCCACTCTTATGAATGCGACCAGAAACCCGTTGTCATGACGACCAGCCTCCCTAGAAACAGCCACCTGCTCTGTGTGACTTCTCTTTTTTTTTATCTTCTATTTTTTTTTTTTTTTTTTTTTTTTACAGATTAGTGGGGTCATTGTTTTCCCCCCCCCCCCCCCACCCCCCAAAAAAATCTTACTTTGTCATTTCAACTCTTCTCACAAGACTTGAAGACCGACGCGACCCAGCCAGAGCCGGCCGGGCCGAAGGTGCATCACAGTAGTAACCGTAGTTACCGTGGCCACCCTGCTAGCCATAGGCTCATTGAAAGAGAGAGAGAGAGAGAGAGAGAGAGAGAGAGAGAGAGAGAGAGAGAGAGAGAGAGAGAGAGAGAGAGAGAGAGAGAGAGAGAGAGAGAGGAGAGAGGAGAGAGAGAGAGAGAGAGGGAGAGAGAGAGGGAGAGGGAGAGGGAGAGGGAGAGGGAGAGAGGGAGAGAGGGAGAGAGAGGGAGGAGAGAGGGAGAGAGAGGGAGAGAGAGAGACGGAGATGTTTGTCGACATTTACAAAAGAATCCCTGGGGGTGTTGCAGGAGTTTGACCGCACGCGATGGTTTGCTTCAGGGCACGTGGTCAGTAGGAATAAACCTGGCGTTAATTATTCAATATCTCTAAAAAATGTAAAGAATCCAGTTTACTGAAAGTGCTATTATTTTTGTTAACTACTGAATTGCGTTTCATACTTTTCAAAGTGATTCCATTACTATTATTTTATAATATTTCTGAGAGTAAATGGCTCTCTTTTTTTTTAAGAGTGATAATTTTTTCAGATGTGAGAGAATATTGTTCTGTTTCTGGGCAGCTTGTAACTGTTTGCCAGTCTGTGGATGTTGGAGGTTTTGGTTTTCATGTTGAGTCACCGCTGTTAGCTCGTAGCTAGCTCGTAGCTGTTCCCTTTACGACGTCACCCAGAACGAGCTGTCCAATCAGCACAGACCGTGGCCTTTAGTTCCCGACAGTTCGACATGTTCTCTCACCAGAACGCCTCTGTCAGCAGATCTATTTTATCATTTCCTTGGTTTGTTTTTTAGAACCAAATCTCCCAAACCGAAACCGTCAAAGCGCTTCTGACTTTAGCCGTTAGCCGTCGCCTGCGCCCGAAATGGCAGTTTAATTCCGAAGTCCCCCCCCCCCCTCCAACCCCAAACCCCCCGCTGTTTCCGTGGCAACGAAGCATGAGCGCGAGCACGTAGTGGCTTGGCGTCATCGCTCCAGTACGCTCCCAGTAGCACACACACACACACAGCGTTAATGATGATGACGATGACGATGAAGATGATTATGCTACTTCCAGATTTCACCCTGTGCCAAAGAGGTGGCGGATAGAGCTTTGGCCGAGACCACGAGTTTGACTACAGCATGCCAGTAATGCATGCAGTTTAAGAACAATAAAGTTATATCCAGTATACGATACAACAGGCGCCGAGGCACATGGCACTCATGATTGTCATGGTGACAGTTAAATCCACGCCTTTCAGATTTAGCCATGAAAAACGAGAAGGGGATTATTATAATGCATAGTGCATTGTGTGGATGGCAAACCTTCTCTATATATCTATCTATGTGTTATCTATAGCGGTCGTCTAGACCGTTGTTTGGAAGGGAGTCAGGGAGTCGCTGCACCCTGCGGTGACGTGTGGACCGTTTGATCTATGGGATTCATAGTTAGCACATAGTGTCAGAGGATCTATTCATACAGGGAGTACCGCGTATTGTCCTTTTCCCGGGCTTACTTTGTAAGAATTTAATATGTTTTGCATCAAAAACATGGACTGCATTTTTTTTCATTTTTTTTTCTTTACCACTGTACTGTTAAAAATACCTGAGGACTAATTTAATATATTGAGACGATGGAATGCTTCCGCCTGTAAGGTTTAAAACCGTGTGTCTTTTAATTATCTATTAAGAGTACTCAGAGGCTGTTAAGGGACTGTTAATGGTCTATTAAGAGTCTGTTAAAAGTCCCTTAAGAGTTTAAGAGTCCCGAAAGACTCCATTAGGATTTTATTATGGCGAGCGACACCTATGATGCCGGTGTCCCGGCTCCTTGTCTTTTGTTTTGTAAGGGCAGTTAAGTATTCGTTTCCTTTCCCTGTTTCTGGAGCCAAACTGTCCAGTTGCCTAATGTCTAGTTTAGCCTGTGGTGTTCATTTGTCACCAACTCACCGTAAAAAAAAAAACTACAACTACAACAATAACAAAAACTACAACACCCAGCACTGACTTCTTCTGTCCGCAGTAGCGAAGAAGGCAGGATGGGTAGAGCTGGGTTAGTAGGACTATCTCTCTCTCTGCTTTGTACTGTACAGCGGAACGCAGCACTACATAGCTTTAGCCACTAGGGACAGTATACGACAAGATACAACGACACAAGACCAACCACAGCAGTATGCAGTCTGCCGGCGTCACGTTGAAACGTCAATACTGTCCACTGGTCTAAACGACCCCTGAACCTTGACCCCCGACCCCCGACCTAGCACCATCAGCTGACACGCAGACATGTAGAATTCTGCTTGGAGGACTGGGGTACAGCACACACACACACACACACACACACACACACACACACACACACACACACACACACACACACACACACACACACACACACACACACACACACACACATAGAAATGAATATGCACATGTATAAGTGTGCGCAGAAACAATGACAAACACACACACATGACCACAGATACTTTCACACACGGCTATGCATGCACAAACACACACACACACACACACACACACACACACACACACACACACACACACACACACACACACACACACACACACACACACACACACACACACACACACACACACACACACACACACACACACACACACACACACACACACACAAGCATGCACATGTACACACACAAGCTCTGCAACACACACAAGCACACACACACACACACACACACACGCACACAAGCACTCACTCCCACTCACACAGGACCCTTGAGTTCTTTGTAGCCTTTTGTGATGATGCCTCGTTTTGTTTCTAGCATATCAAAAGTGTCCCAACTTGTATTGCCTATAAATGCTGTATAACCATGTTATTTAGGATGTATTACTTGTTCTGATGTAGTTTTTCTTTCTACGCGTGGATTTGCTGTCTTACTTTAGACGATTCTCTCTCCATCGAGGCAAGCGGATCGATGTTTTGTGTTTCAGTCCAATTAATGGAAAAAAAAACGACAACAATGTTTTGCTTGAAAATGGCACCAATGTTGAAGCCGTAGGGACATTGTAGATAACGTTGGCCGTAGAGTATTAACTATTAGCCCGACTTGAACCAAGCAGTCCTGCCCCTGTGCCTGGCTGTTTCAAGCTCTAGTCCAGGGGATGTTCAGAGCTCTATTTACGAAGATGTTTAGAGTTCTAGTTCAGATTATATCTAGAGCTCTGGCCGAGATGATGTTTTGATTGTAGTTAGGGTGATTAGAGCTCTATTTAAGATGTGTAATGTTCTAGTCGAGGTGATGTTTAGAGCTCTAGTCAGGGGATGTTGAGAGCTTAATTACAGATGATGTCGAGAGAGCTAGCCTAGTTCTGGTCTAGAGTTTTAAGATGATTGTAAGAGCTCAGTTAAAGATGATTACTAGATTGGTTAGAACTTTAGTGAGGGTGGTGTTCAGAGCTCTATTTAAGATGACAGATTACAGGTCTCTAAAATAGCATTTAGAGGTCTGTTTAAGACTATGCAGCTCTGATAATGACCAAATCTCTATTTAATATGATCTTTAGACTTCTATGTAAGATTATATCTAGGGCTCCGGTTGAGATAATGATTAGAGCTCTATTTAAGATGACAGACTACAGGTCTCTAAAATAGCATTTAGAGGTCTGTTTAAGACTATGCCTAGAGCTCTAGATCAGACTAAAGCTCTATTTAATATGATCTTTACGGTAAGATCATATCTAGGGTTCCGGTTGAGATAATGTTTAGAGCTCTATTTAAGATGGAGTCTAGGGCTCTAGTTCAGATGAAGACTAGATTTATATTTCCCATTATGTTTCGAGCTCTATTGGAGATGACGTGTAGAGCTCTAGTTTTGATGATGTTAAGCGAAGGTGGGGGGTGGGGTGGGGTGGGGGGGTGAAAACAGACCTCTGCGCACTGCTGGACTGTTCCCTTTTGGCACTCTGAAGTGTCACAGATGTTTTTTTGCCTTGTAATGAAAAAATGTTAAGTTGTTTTATTTATTTATGTATTTATTTTGCATTGCCAGGTAAGAGCTATCTGTCAGAAGACCTCTGGATACATAAAGAGTCTCCCTCCAAAAACGTTTCTTCCATTTCATAAAGAATTCCAAGAAAAAAGCCCCATATCCCAGAATGCACCAGTTACTGCGGGAGTCCGCCTGGTCGTTGTGCAGTCAGTCCCTATGAAGCCAACTATTAACAAAGCCATGATGTGTGTGTGAACACCCCCAAACCCATAAGAGGGTGATGCTGCTTGGAAGGAGGCTCTTTGTGACCGGAGGAGGTTCCGGGCCCCAGTGGAACCCATTGAGCCTGGACCGGCCACACCGGTTCCAGGCGTTACTCTAGAAAGTTCTTCAAAGGTAAAAACGTTTGGAAAAAGGGAATGAGTTTTAGCTCGCTGGGATTTTTCTGATTGTTATGACAAAGTTCCACGTTCGCTCGTTATTTATTTTGATTATGAATGATTTATTTATTCATGACTTTGTATTAAAAGCTTTAAGTTCTGTATATTTTCCTGGGAAAGATTACATGATTGTATGTTTATTGTAAATATATTAAATACTATTTTTGTTTTTATTAAAATCGTTGTAGCTTGGTTATTAACATGTTCATCAGAGTCTGAAAGCAGCCTGCTAGATGTTCTTATAATATCTGGTACAAATTAAGCTATCTACGCAAGCAAATGAACATTTCACCTCACATGACATCCAGAGTGGCTGAAAACATTTAATTTGCTTGATGCCCAAGTCACAATCATTTGAGGTTATCGTTGGAAACGCTTTCATATTTTTTCAAGTTTTTGCATTTAAATGAGAGATTTCGAATTTCCAAAATATTTCATATTTTGAGCATTGCTTAAAAATGTGTCCGATCGTGCCCTGTTTACATTTCCACCAGGAATTTAATATTATATAATGTATGAAATATATTTTAAGCCCACTAGATGGCGGCATTGCGGTATAACATTTAAGCTTTTGTCGTTTGCCCTGTCAAAGCCATTGGGAAGCGGGAACGTGACATACTGTCGTTCCACCACATCCACCACGTCAGCGATGAGGGCCCACAACCAAACGGATGTGACAGCAAGAAATTGACTCGCTTTAGTTCCTCCCGAGGAATTTTAATAGGTCAGCAACCGAAAATAACGTTGACCTCTGAGTGACACTATGAAAAAAAGATTATCTTCAGACGTCAAAGGTCGTGAGCCGTGCTCGCCTCCCGAGCGCATGTTGGTCTAATTTCTGGCGACGTTTAAAAGCAAACATCGACGACCCGCGGGGCAAGGTGCGGCGGCGGTATTGGTTGTGCGCCCGGACTCCTCTTGACAACAGCGAGCCGG
>OLKM01001525.1:42500-60000 GCA_900291075.1 Melanogrammus aeglefinus
TCATGCTCTCTCTCCTCTCTCTCTCCTCTCTTCGCTCTCGCTCTCCTCTCTCTCTCGCTCTCTCTCTCTCTCTCTCTCTCTCTCTCTCTCTCTCTCTCTCTCTCTCTCTCTCTCTCTCTCTCTCTCTTTGCCTCCAGATATCAGCCAGCTGCTGTCTTCAACCCATAGTCATATGCTTGTGTCTGCTTAACTGAAACCGTGATCTAATGCTTCACATTTAAACAGCATCACTGGAAATGTGTGCATCTGCTGATGTGTCCATGAGCAGGGCAGAGGGCGACGGTTGAAGACCTCAGTGGTTGACCCCGCTGTGGGTCATGTGTTTCTCAGTGGCCCCAGAACTCTTGAGGACCAGTCCCCACTATAGTTATAGTAATGGTTCTACCACTAGTTATTGTAAAATATATAATTATAAAACTAGGTATAGTATTTGTAATGGTTAAACCACTATTTTTATTAATAGTTATACCACTAGTTATAGTTATGGTAATGGTTATAACTTATATAGTTATAGTCAAATATATAGTTATAAAACTAGGTATAGTATTTGTAATGGTTAAACTACTATTTTTATTAATAGTTATACCACTAGTTATAGTTATGGTAATGGTTATAACTTATATAGTTATAGTCAAATATATAATTATAAAACTAGGTATAGTATTTGTAATGGTTAAACTACTATTTTTATTAATAGTTATACCACTAGTTATAGTTATGGTAATGGTTATAACTTATATAGTTATAGTCAAATATATATTAAATAAAACTAGGTATAGTATTTGTAATGGCTAAACCACTATTTTTTGTAATAGTTATACCACTAGTTTAGTAATGGTTATACTACTATAGTATTAGTAAACATGATACCACTATTAAGAGCAATGTTTAAAACACTAGGATAATACCACCACAGTACTAACTGTACAATAGGATAGTACTACCAAAGTACTATCCACACATTGGTAGTACTACAGTACTACCACATCCAACTGTAATACCAAAGTATATTACCACAGTACTGACACAAACACAAAGTTCATGGACCATAAGTACGTACTTATTAATGTGTCCGTATTAGTGTGTGTGTATGTGTGTTAGTGTGTGTGTGTGTGTGTGTGTGTGTGTGTGTGTGTGTGTGTGTGTGTGTGTGTGTGTGTGTGTGTGTGTGTGTGTGTGTGTGTGTGTGTGTGTGTGTGTGTGTGTGTGTGTGTGTGTGTGTGTGTGTGTGTGATAAACCACACTGTGAATAGCCTATTGATGTAATATTGACTGCTTATTAAGTCATGTATTGGAAAATAAATAATGGAGAAAAACACTCTGGCTCACGCATGCAAACGCTCAGTTGCCCCACGCAAGAGGGTAGCTTTGTTATCTACTTTGTTAAATTTAATTAAATTGTCATCTGTTTTCTTTGGCATGGACGGCGGATCCGGCGGTCTTTTTTGTGCTCATTTTTCCTTTCATTTAATTTCTCCTGGTTTAGGAACGGTCTGTTTAGGACGGCGGATGTCTCCGGGTTCAGGACTCCCTCAGCCGGATGACCTCCTCCACGTTACCTCCGCTCTGATCTGTTGAACTACAGCCTACAGATCCGTGCGCCGGTTTTACGAGAGTAGGCCTACGCTGTATAGGCCTATATGTCTATGGGTATGAAATAAGAACTCTAATATCGATATGCCTTTATACAATTATTAAAATACATAGGTCCTATCATCATTACTAAATATATTACCATTAACACGGCGTACAATGCGCTCTGCTTCTAAAGACAATTAATAGACATAGGCTTTATTCAATTATTTATTATTTTATGAATTGACAAAATAGGTAATTTAGGGGAATAGCCCTACAGAATTTATATTATTTAAAGAAATGAATTAACACATTATGCAAATTTATCCAAACGCTGATTGACGTGCAACACACTGAGACGAGAAATTTCACATTTGGGAATCGTTTGTAAGATGTAGGCCTACAATCTTCTGTTGGGCTTTCATCTTTTCAATCGATAAAACAAAATAATATTAAAATGATCGAGCGCTAGCATCACGTCAGGCTCGAAGTAATTCTTTGTTCCATGTAGAAATTAAAAGCGTGTGTATCAAGCCTATATCTTCTAATCTGCGGACATGCTCCACGTCGCCGCCAGGGGGCGCAAACTCGCCGTCGTAAATTCACATTATTCTTAATGATATTTTTCCTTGCCTCAAATATATATGTTTAAACGGCATCTATCAGCTCCAGCTTTCATTAAATAATAATATATATATTTTTAAAAGGATATTAATAAAGCATTAAAGAAACACGAGAGACGCGTGAAGGGTATCGAACAAATTCACCAAAAGCAGGTCGGCTCGGGTCGGGCATTCCTCACATCTCAATCCTCTGGACGTCAATCAACGAACTCACAAAGCTCCGTGTGTGTCCGCGGTTGGGCTCGGGCTGTGTGTGTGTGTGTGTGTGTGTGTGTGTGTGTGTGTGTGTGTGTGTGTGTGTGTGTGTGTGTGTGTGTGTGTGTGTGTGTGTGTGTGTGTGTGTGTGTGTGTGTGTGTGTGTGTGTGTGTACAGCGTAAGGACAGCCCCCTCCCTTATATGGATGCCGCCCCCCGGTGAAACGACAGCGAGCCGTCCCTCCCGTCACGTCGGGACACGCAGTCCCTGCAGGTCCGCGGGCAGCAGGCAGTGTGTCAGCCGCCTTCAGGGTCCACGCTTGCTCGTTGTCTTTAAAACACAACTTGTCAGCAGCGATCGGAGCAGCGAAGAGCAGCCTCGGTGAGGTCGACCGGCCTCCGGATCCCTGGTGCCTCCATCTTGAGTGTGCAGACTGTAGCAGCATCTGGTTGGTTCCGACTCGGCTGTTAAAGGGACAATCCGAATTGTGTTTTTTTTGTCATTTGTCATTTCCCGTTGGATTGTGTTTTTTTTTTGTGTTGTTGTTTTTTTTGCTTCCCCCTGCCACTGCGTGGATTGTACAGCCCCGGCCTTCTGTTCCTCGTCCTGGGCAGCTTCGTTGGAGGATAATCCCACTGATGCGCTATCATTACTACTACGCACCAAAAGTCACGTATCTACCCAATAACAGTGCGCAAAATATCACAGCGCGTCGCGGGTTTCATACAAAGCCGGTGGGGACCGCGTCTGGTGATCCCGTGGGTGTAGAGAGACTGAGTTTCTACTCCTGACTGAATGCCAGTTTAACCTCGTTCATTGTTGGATTTAGGAGACAAAAGGTGCGTAAAGTTCTTGGAAACTGTCCGAAACGACATGGCGATGGTGACGTGGAGGAACAGCGAGGACAGCGTCGCTGACAGCCAGGTCCGCGCCATCTCCTCCCCGGTCTCCCATGTGACGGGTCCCCACTCCCTGTCCGGGGACCTCACCCAGAGACACCTTGGCGCCGCGTCTTCCCTGGAGCTGAACTCGGCTCCTCGAGCGACCACACCGGGGGGCGCACCGGCTTCCCGGGCGGCCACCAGCAACGCGCCCTCCGGCTCCATGGAGAAACAGCAGCAGCAACAACAGCAGCAGCAGAGCCAGCACGTCGAGTGCACGGTGTGCGGGGACAAGTCGAGCGGCAAGCACTACGGACAGTTCACCTGCGAGGGATGTAAGAGCTTCTTCAAGCGCAGCGTGCGCCGTAACCTCACTTACACGTGCCGCGTGACGCGGAGCTGTCCTGTGGACCAGCACCACCGGAACCAGTGCCAGTACTGCCGCCTGAAGAAGTGCCTGAAAGTGGGCATGCGACGGGAAGGTACACACACACACACACACACACACACACACACACACACACACACACACACACACACACACACACACACACACACACACACACACACACACACACACACACACACACACACACACACACACACACACACACACACACACACACGCGCGCGCACACACACACACACACACCACACACACACACACACACACACACACACACACACACACACACACACACACACACACACACACACACACACACACACACACACACACACAACACACACACACACACACGTAAAAAAAAACAACCATAACGTGGTTCATGCTACGTGATATATTTCTACCGTTACATATGATATCTGATTGGTTCTGTTAGGGCTACAACCGTCGAATTAAAATACAAAGAGCAACACCGGCCCGTTACTAGGCAGTTTTCTCCCTGTCCATCTCAACCAATCTCTGTGGCTGGACAGATATGGCGGCAAGCTCTTAACGATATCTAAATAATAACACATTGGAGCCAGTTATTATTAATTATGATTGCCTTTAGGAAAGAATATTCGTTATTATCTTTGTTTTATTTGCACAAAGTAACGAAAATGCTTACTTGTGTTTGTTGTGTGTGTGTGTGTGTGTGTGTGTGTGTGTGTGTGTGTGTGTGTGTGTGTGTGTGTGTGTGTGTGTGTGTGTGTGTGTGTGTTGTGTGTGTGTGTGTGTGTGTGTGTGTGTGTGATTGTGTATGTGTGTTTATGTGTGTGTGTGTGTGTGTGTGTGTGTGTGTGTGTGTGTGTGTGTGTGTGTGTGTGTGTGTGTGTGTGTGTGTGTTGTGTGTGTGTGTGTGTGATTGTATCTGTGTGTGTGTGTGTGTGTGTGTGTGTGTGTGTGTGTGTGTGTGTGTGTGTGTGTGTGTGTGTGTGTGTGTGTGTGTGTGTGTGTGTGTGTGTGTGTGTGTGTGTCTCTGTGTGTATTATAATAATGAATGCTGACCAAATGTGCCACACTAAATGCCTTCTCACATGACCGCGGGGTGCGAGAGTCAAAGCCACTAAACGCACATCGATGTGCATGTTGACGTGCACATAGGCGTGCACGTAAGCCCGCACGTGGCTATGCACGTCGGTGTGACGTAGGTGTGCACGTTGCACGTTTTTGCTGCAAAAGCCGTCGGCGTACCTGTGTGACACGACCCAAAACCCCAAAGATTAAAGTGTGTGTTTATGTTTCCATGCGTGTGCGTCGGTGTCCGCGTGGGTGTAGCGGTGCAACGAGGCCGGGTGGTCCCGTCCCAGTCGTACCACGGGCAGTTCTCGCTCACCAACGGCGACCCCCTGCAGTGCCATCACTCGTACCTCTCGGGGTACATCTCCCTGCTGCTGCGCGCCGAGCCGTACCCCACCTCGCGCTACGGCGCCCAGTGTCTGCAGAACGGCGGCGGTGGCGGCGGTGGCGGCGGTGGCGGCGGCGGCGGCGGCATCCTGGGCATCGAGAACATCTGCGAGCTGGCGGCGCGCATGCTGTTCAGCGCCGTGGAGTGGGCCCGCAACATCCCCTTCTTCCCCGACCTGCAGGTCACCGACCAGGTGGCACTGCTGCGGCTGGCGTGGAGCGAGCTGTTCGTGCTCAACGCGGCGCAGTGCTCCATGCCCGTGCACGTGGCGCCGCTGCTGGCCGCCGCGGGCCTCCACGCCTCGCCCATGTCGGCGGACCGCGTGGTGGGCTTTATGGACCACATCCGCCTCTTCCAGGAGCAGGTGGAGAAGCTGAAGGCCCTGCACGTGGACTCGGCCGAGTACAGCTGCATCAAGGCCATCGTGCTGTTCACCTCAGGTGAGAGGGCGTGGACGTAGAACCTATAGAGCACGCTTCACCTCAGGTGAGAGGGCGTGGACGTAGAACCTATAGAGCACGCTTCACCTCAGGTGAGAGGGCGTAGACGGAGAACCTATAGAGCACGCTTCACCTCAGGTCAGGGCGTAGACGTAGAACCTATAGAGCACGCTTCACCTCAGGTCAGGGCGTAGACGTAGAACCTATAGAGCACGCTTCACCTCAGGTCGGGGCGTAGACGTAGAACCTATAGAGCACGCTTCACCTCAGGTCAGGGCGTAGACGTAGAACCTATAGAGCACGCTTCACCTCAGGTGAGAGGGCGTAGACGTAGAACCTATAGAGCACGCTTCACCTCAGGTCAGGGCGTAGACGTAGAACCTATAGAGCACGCTTCACCTCAGGTCAGGGCATAGACGTAGAACCTATAGAGCACGCTTCACCTCAGGTTAGAGGGAGTAGACGTAGAACCTACAGAGCACGCTTCACCTCAGGTGAGAGGGCGTAGACGTAGAACCTATAGAGCACGCTTCACCTCAGGTCAGGGCGTGGCAGAGAACCTATAGAGCATGCTTCACCTCAGGTCAGGGCGTAGACGTAGAACCTATAGAGGACGCTTCACCTCAGGTGAGGGCGTAGATGTAGAACGTAGAACCTAGATGCAGAAGCTGTAGAACCTGTAGAACACTCTTCACCTCAGGGGAGGACGTAGGTGTGGACGGTGTAGAAGCTGTAGAAGCTTTAGAAAAGGGTGAAGATGTAGAACCTATTGAGCACACTGCCTCAGGTGAGGACACGGACGTAGAACTGGTAGAAGCTGCATCAAGGCCATCGTGCTGTTCACCTCAGGTGAGGGCGCAGAGATAGAGGATATAGAAGCTAAAGAAAACACGTAACCTTAGGTGAGGATGTCGACGCAGAACATGTAGAAGCTGTAGAAGCTGTGGAACGCTGTTGACCTCAGGTGAGGACGTAGACGTATACAAAAGCTGTAGAACCTATAGAACATTCTTAACCTCAGGTGAGGATATAGAACCTGTTTCACCCAACACTGCCCACCTGAGAGGGACGAGAACCTGTCCTAACATGACAGTAGAACTCCTCACCTCAGAACTAGTAATGGAATACTCCCTCTGGCCAGTTTATTGATTTTACAACATTTTTAAAAGGATGTCTCTATCAATGGTTTATTACTACATGTGGAAGATGTAGCCTAGCATAGTATTAATCAATTGTTTTTTGGCCGTATGGCTATCTATCTATCTATCTATCTAGTTATCTATCTATCTATCTATCTATCTATCTATCTATCTATCTATCTATCTATCTATCTATCTATCTATCTATCTATCTATCTATCTATCTATCTATCTATCTATCTATCTATCTATATATATATATATATATGTATGTGTATATTTATCCATTTATCAAGCTTATTTATCAATTATTTTTAGGCATATGTTATGTGGCTGTAGGCTATATATATACAAATTATTTATATATATATATATATATATATATATATATATAATATATATATATATATATATATATATATATATATATATATATATATATATATATATATATATATATATATATTTATATTTATATATTAGATGCATTATCAGACAGATGCTGCATTAAACGAAAATTTTATCATGGGTCTCCAATTATACCCTATTACCAAATATATTATATTTAAAAAAGAAATGCCCATTGTCAAGTTAAGAACTCAAACAGTTCCGTAAGCCTTTCAGTCAGACTTTCTTTTTTTTTTACTGAAGCAGAAGCAGATTTAGTATGCCTAGTATAATTATTTTTCCAATTGTCTAACATATATCATTCTTTGCATTCGGCTTTGAGTGTCGTTACATAACCCAGGCCATTATATTCATCGCTCATCGCTCGGATTGAATCGTAGCCTACTTAATGCATGCCTCCTAAAAAAAAATAAAAGAACAGATGTGCAGTTTTCCCCGTGAAACGAGCGACAATAATGGTAGTAACGTAATCGTGCGTAAAAGGACGACATCGTGGTTGTATTGTGTAGGATGGCATGACGTTAGGGTGCAAAGAAGGATACAGTCATGTTGGTCTGGGAGGCTGTCAGAGGCCTATATTGGTCGGTTCTCTACGCATGCGCCCCAGCCACCGTTGGAGCTGACCGTTCCTTCACCCTGGCGCGGGAGCTCGTCTCTTCCCTCCTCTTCTTCTCCGGCTGCAGATGGGAGAAAATGCTCGCGTCAACTTGTTGGACATGGTGCATTGGTGCCAAATACCCGAAAAAAAATATTTAGGCGCAATAATTGCGCCTAATTGTGTGAAATTGTGTCGAAACAACTCGTCTGTAGTTTCAGGCGCGTTGTCAACATTAACAAGCGCAAAGGAAAATAAAAGGCTCATACTTGCGCTTTGATACAGACCTGAATTGACCTAATCAAGCCAATGAGAGCAAAGACTCAAAGTGGAGATAATCAGATTAGGCCCTCCATTAAAACAAAAAGAATAAACGCCGTGCACTAAAAACCCATCCATAACGTGGAAATGAATACACAAACAGCGCCATCTTGGACTCATGATGGCACGCATGAGCAGAGACCAGAGACGCAGAAGACCTCTCCCAGGGTCTCTTAAACAGTGATTAGACCGCTGCCTGCCACGGCTGGAGCTTTGTTGCTCTGTTTGTTCCCACGACGTCCCAACCCGTGTTTAGCACCCACGGGGGGCCGACTGGGAAACATCGACGAGTCTCGTCTTGTCTGATTATTTTGTGTTTCATCCTCTTCCTCCTCGTCGTCTTTAGACGCGTGTGGTCTGTCGGACGCGGCGCACGTGGACGGGCTGCAGGAGAAGTCCCAGTGCGCGCTGGAGGAGTACGTGCGCAGCCAGTACCCCAACCAGCCCTCGCGCTTCGGGAAGCTGCTGCTGCGGCTGCCGTCGCTGCGCACCGTGTCGTCGTCGGTCATCGAGCAGCTGTTCTTCGTGCGGCTGGTGGGGAAGACCCCGATAGAGACCCTGATCCGGGACATGCTGCTGTCCGGGAGCAGCTTCAGCTGGCCCTACATGTCCCTGCAGTAGGCCGCCTGTGCTGCTGCAAGGAGTTCCCAACACCACAGACAGACCCCCACCACCTCCACGTGTCCTTCTTAATACTATTTATTTAAATGTGTGTATTTATAGTGTTTGTTCTGTTTTCAGACACCGGTTCTCCTATATATTCCGTCTCGTGAGGCTGCAGGGATAGCCCCCGTGTCGCGTTTGTTTTTCAATTTTTTTGTATTGCATCGTTTCCAACATGGCACTTTGAATTATTAATAATATGCTACAATATGACGACGGAGCACCGACCAAGCTCGCCTCACCCCGAAAGACCTCTTTGGTGGGTTTATTTCTACTCACGGCGCCCTCTGCATGCAAGAGCCGTCACACTGCAGTACGATATTGTGGCATCTCTCATGTTTACTATTCATATTCATGCGTTCGTTTGCGTTATATTCTATGAACAAGAGCATTTTTTTTATTTGAGATAATTATTCATAAAATATTCATAACTACCCATTTATCTGAAGTTGTGTGTGTGTTGTTGGTCTACCCTCCCCTCCCCCCCAAGATAAATGAAGCAATAAGCATCACTGAGGCTCCACTTCACCTCCGGGGTCAAGTCGGGAATTCGGGCCCAGACCGCCACTGGGCATGCGCAAGAACTGCGACTGCACTCGTGTGTGTTAGAGTGTGTGGTGTGTGTGTGCGTGCGGGCGTGTTTGTGTTGATTTAGTTTCTGTTTCCTTTTGACCACACCTCTGACGTACTGTGAAGACATACTGGTTTATCTTCCACGTGAAATTATAACTCATGATTTATAAATAAAGCATATTTCTTTTGTTTATGCTTATTAAATGTCGTTTTATGAGGCTAGATGACATTAATTAGGGGGGGAATTGCATGCGTGCCAGGGTGTGTGTGTGTCCGTGTGCGTGATGTCGTGTGTGTTGTGTGGTCGTGTGGTGTGTGTGTGTGTGTGTGTGTGTGTGTGTGTGTGTGTGTGTGTGTGTGTGTGTGTGTGTGTGTTTGTGTGCGTGTGAAATACAGGGGAGAAATAATGAACGTATAGGCCCCATAGGATTACATGAAAGCAACAAAGAGAGTGAAACAACTTTAAAGGGTTAATAATCCGCATGGTCTTGTGTATAGAAGACCGAACGGGAGAGAGATGGGGGACAGAGAGAGGGAGGTCTTGCAGACGCGGTAACCAAACTAATTAGTTCCCGTCGAGTGATTCTCTAGAAAGTCCTGATTGGTCGGAGGCACGTCATTAGGCATCATGTCTCCGTTATTTTAAAACCTGTTCTGAGAAAACTTTAAACCAGCAAGATGTTGTGATGAGCCATAATTAGGATTGTCGGTATACGTGCCTTTATGGACCAAGACGTTTTAGTGTGATGATAATAATAATAATAATAATAATAATAATAATAATAATAATAATAATAATAATAGGCCTAATAATAATAGGCCTAATAATAATAATACAATAATAATAAAATATCAAATAATAATAATATATATTATTATTGTTACTATTAATATTATTACTATCATAGTATCATTAGTATATATATCAGAATACCGTAATAATATAGCCTAAATAAAGTGTAGAAAATGCATATAGGTTTTTAAGGCACTTGAAAAATAAGATGAATTCAGTAAATTCAATATTCTCTAAAACAGACATCACTTAGCCTATCATTCTCTCCTTGCCAAAGATCTGAATAGTATGCGTGTACACTTTAACTGTATTAATAATTAAAATAATTATAATGACCAAAACGACTCATATTAATCCCAATAATGAAAAGAAATATGAATATAATTAATAGGCCTAATAAGACACTTTATTTTCAGAACAGTGTTTCAAAGGTGCTTTGAGCTCCAGCTCCACAGTCAAAGCTCCAACGAACCACGGTGCGTAGAAGAACAGAAGAGTGGCCATCGCCGCTCCGCAGGTAGGCCGTGGTCGACAGCGCGTGAGAAGAGTAGTTGGATTATCTGCTCGGACACAGAGCTAATGAGGTCCCCCTCGGTGTGGTGTCACTACCGTTTATCCTCTCGCGTTGTCACCGCCGCCGCGCCACTGTAAACACGCCCAGGACGCACACTCCGCCAGACTGGCGCGGGTGAACAAAACGCTCAGCGGAGTCAATCTGCGTGAATAGGCAGAGATGACCATTGTACTGTCACCGGCGACCAGGGAAATACTGCTGGTTTGAAATCACTCGTACACTATCAAGGTATCAAGTTCTTCACGAAAATGTTTGCCTTTATATTGTATATATTTTTTTATGTCAGAAAAACGTCTCTTATAGCAACAACAAAAGTAGCCTAGTTAATTTAACTCTTCTAGATTATTCATTTAAATGTTATCTTGAACTGCCTCTGATATTATATTTATAAGATAATGACATCAAAGAGAACAAGGAGAGCTACGACTTAATGCATGCGATGGTAAAATAGATCACGGTGGTTCATGTAGATTACGCTTAAATGTTGTATTTAAAGAATAATGTTTTAACAAATTCAACCGCCTTACAGACTCAAGACTATAGGCTGTAACAGCCTCACCACGTCATTTCAAAACGACGGAATAAACTGACCCACTTGTCAGGCCGCGGCGCCATATTGAAGCTGTTTGGCGCCTGACCGCTGGCCTGCTTCACACACCGAGGACGGTGATGGAGACACTGCTATCTGGAGGACAACTTTTTAACGTTTTTACAATTAAAAAATAAATAAAAGTATGCAATCTTTTAACTCTAGGCCTCTGGCTATTCTAGGACCATGTTTTATGTATAGGCCTAGGTTTAACAACAATTTAGGGCTGATAATAATGCTTAGATATTCAATCTAATCAGGCCTTTCAGAAGAAAGCATTTGTAGGCCTTCATTCCAAATTAAAAGTTGAATAAGGGAAAATCCTGCGCTGCCATCACCCACTGAACGTAAGAGTTTGATTTTAAATTAATATTATTCCACTAAACAACTCCGGAGAGCAACCCGCCTGCTCGGAATTATAACTGAATTATAATTATTATTTCTGCTTTATTCCAACCACCCACAATTCAAAACTCGATTCGAGTGAATTATAAGTTCATTTTTTTATGATCATTTTAATCAGCATATGTATACCTAAAAATAGCTTTTTAGTTCAAAACATTTCTACCACCATTTTCTTTTTGAGGATGATAGGTCTACCTAACGTTCTTAAATGTTTTTCTTTCATAATTAGATACGACAAAATGTCTATAATTTTTTTGGGGGGGTTGTTTATAAATGTAACTAACACCAAAACATGTGTATAAGTATTGTAAGGGCACTGTTTATTATTTTTGGTTCAATGCACGGAGATTTAGTTAATCATATATATTATTACAATAAACAATATTATATTGGTCCTATATCCTAACACACACCATTACATTCACAGTTCGTCCCCACTTTGTTCCTTATAATACCTTGACCTTATGGCCCGGAACCTCAAGTAGGAAGGCTAGTGAAGCGATCGAAAATATCTAGCCGAGACGCCTTTTCTTTTTACCCCAAAATAGGCTATATAAAAGCCTCAATAAACGATATAGGCAAAAGGCCTATAATTATTAAAACATCGAAGCATATTTAGCTCATTGCAGTAAAACAATCCTAAAGTTATGTAGGCCTACAATATAAATAACTGAAAGCACTTCTGTTGGTCTATATCATCTATAGCCTATCTAGCTCTATATTATAAAATATTAATGATGCCCGTTAAAAAGATGGCCAGAGTCTGATCATATAATATCAATGTATAACAATATCTATTAACAAATCAATATCTATAAATATATATATATTTCAATATATGTATATATATCAATATATATGTATGTAAATTAATATATTGATATAGCCTATACATATTTACGATTTTGATACAAAGATATGTATATCAATGTAAGATAACGGTATATAGATATATCTAAATATATAACTATACATATATAGGCCTATATATCAATATAATATAGATATTTAGACAGTCTAACATAAACGTTTACATTTAAAATGTTCTTTGCCACAGCCATCATTGTTTTTCCTCCATTAGGTTAATCAGCATTTTAAGAGTGTGTGAGGCCTACTTTAATTATAACAGTTGGATTGTATTTAAAAGGCAACACTAAATAAAAATCCTCAAATTGAATGGGAGTTTATTCAGCACTGCGAAACACAGTTGCAAGATCAACTCAAAACATATTATTGGTCTCCTATACTCCTAGACTGGTTTGATATCCAGGAATCTGTTAATCTGTTATCTGTTAATAATTAAATTGATAATTCATAATGTGAATTTAAAGATGTATCATTGTGTTGAAATCTCTAACTTTTATTTTGAACGAAATGCAGGATCGAGGAAATTATTTCGGTACACAATTGAGACGCACGGACGAACAATAAATTAATTAATTACAGTAAAAAAAAAACATCAGAAAATATTTGGATGGAACCATGAAATACGGGGTTTCCTACGCTTTCCGAATTCCAAATCTCGAGTTGAAACAATCAGCGCCATTGGGTGATTCGATTTGGGTGTCCGCCGTACAAATACAAAGTTAATCCATCACACTACTTTACCGCAGCCCATTGACCACAATAATCTCAGACAATGGAGGAGAATAAATCATGTTTATACCAAAAATCTATCCGTTTAGGAAGTTCAAATCCTGCAAACCTTGCTTGAGCCCAAGTGATTGATCATACAAATATTGAACTTCAGCCTATTAAAAGTGTTAGGCCTGGCAGCCTTCAAACATCATTATTATACCAGGACGCAGGCCTAGGATTTAATCCAACCCGTGCACTGTATTCACGCTGCTGTAGTTTATTATGGTATGTGGAAACAGAGCCACTGTGACAAAGACAGCCCCAAAGATAAATAATTTAAATACATAAACTACATTGTTTGTTTCATGTCAACATCATTGTAAACACTGTCTGTCTGTCTGTCTGTCTGTCTGTCTGTCTGTCTGTCTGTCTGTCTGTCTGTCTGTCTGTCTGTCTGTCTGTCTGTCTGTCTGTCTGTCTGTCTTGTCTGTCTGTCTGTCTGTCTGTCTGTCTGTCTGTCTGTCTGTCTGTCTGTCTGTCTGTCTGTCTGTCTGTCTGTCTGTCTGTCTGTCTGTCTGTCTGCTGTCTCCGGTTCTGCTCTGACATTTAACCTCAGATGCCCTCGTGCTCAACAGGGTGCAGAGAAGACGGCCGGGATCAAGTTCAGACTCTCGCGATGCTTGGGTTTGGTTTGGAGCACCACGTCAGAGGAGCAGACCTAAATAAAATAGAGCCTTTTAGGATCTCAACATGGGACACTTCCTGGACCCGTGCGTGTGCACATGCGTGTTTGTGTTCGTGTGTGCGTGTGTGTATGCGTGTGTGTGCGTGTGTGTGTGTGTGTGTGTGTGTGTGTGTGTGTGTGTGTGTGTGTGTGTGTGTGTGTGTGTGTGTGTGTGTGTGTGTGTGTGTGTGTGTGTGTGTGTGTGTGTGTGTGTGTGTGTGTGTGCGCGTGCGTTCGGGGGTGTGTGTGTGTATGTGTCTGTTTGAGTGTATTTCCTGAATCGATAGTGTCTGCAATGGGACTACATTATCTACCGTTGGGTGCGTTTGGTGTTTTTAATCTCAGGCTTGGATCGGTCGGACGGGCGGAGTTTCCGCGGCGCCTCATGGCGGGAAGAAGAAGGGACGCGGTGGGTTGTGTGAGGCGCGTGAGAAGGGCGCCGCCCTGCACAGGTCACGCGGAGTTCAGCCAACCCGGTGAGGCGCGCCGCCGCGAAACCTAGACGCGCGCTGTCCCCGTGACAGGTGGGGTCCCAAGGGGGCCCCACTTGTCACGGGGAGCGGGCGGCGGACCGAGAGGCGGACCGCAGGGGACCCACGGAGAGCCAGGTCACTGAATCCTTACGATGACAGACTAACGAATCTCGACCAAACTTTTCGGGAGCATGTCCGGATACAAACGAACGAATAATCAATTCATCAGACAGAATCGATTTTTTTTTTTTTTTACGTCTAAATCAACCAGACCTACAGATCTAAACTGCGTAATAGTAAAACCATGAGAATTTGAAACCAACAAAACTATCTTCATCACAGCCTCCCCAATGATATATAACCATGCCTAACATGTGTCCAACTTGAATAAGACATTAATAATAAACATTAATAGCAAACATTAATAATAACCCATATTAAGCCTATGTCTATAGCGGGTTACATATAGATTTCCATCCTCACAGGGCAATACTGATCATAATCTAATCTAAAGTAATGCAGTAAAATACGTATCATAACCTTTCATAAAGTAATTTATAACTTCGTTATTTGACGCAAAGTTTAACATAATAACTGAATTTAGGCTGTATTCTTTCAATAATTTCGCATGTATATTATCATGTAGAGTAGACCTATACATAATTGAAAGAAAGCCATTCTAAAAAGAATGGACTTCTCTTCTCCTTAGTAGTTGGCGGCAGCTTTCTCCATTATCAACCAATCGGTGATCAGAAAGTGCAGGGGGCGGTACTTCTGATTGGTTGGTTGACGTAGAACGGTTACGCCCACAGTAGGACCTTTGGCGCTAGTGTGAACAATTTTTTTTTAAAAAAGTATTTAAGTAGCTCCAACCCGTTACAGTAGGCCTGATCAAGTTACAGTAGGCCTATACACAAGAGCCTCCTACCCTGGTAACCATGGTAAGGTTAGTGACTCCAAGCTTAGAGACATTTTAGTCGGGACGCTATAGGGGCTATAGGGACACACAGTGATGCCAAACATATTTTTATACAAACCAAGTCATCTCCGTCCTCTTACAAAGAGTTCCCGTGATGTGAAGCTAATCAACAACTTCCTCTGAAACTCTTCTGGCCCTCGCTCCCCCCCCCCACCGCCTGTCTGGCGTTGTTCCCGCAGCAGTGTCCTCTATAGCTCTCCAGAGTGTGATTATTAAAAAATATTTTCCTTATTATTACAAACCTTACACATATATGAACAAAATATATGCATTAACTGATGTAAGTCACTTTGGATAAAAGCATCTGCTAAATGCCCTAAATATAAAAAAATAACCCTGCACACCAACCCTAGACCCAAATCCCTGGAACATAACCCTGAGCCCCAAAACTAGAACAAAATAAGAAATCCCTATAGAACATAACCCTGAACCACAACCCTAAAACGAAAAAACAAACCCTAAATCAAAACTTCTACCTAAACCCTATAGAACCAAAAAATAAAACTCAACCCTAACCTTAATTCGTAACCATAACCTAACCCTAAAGCAAAATCCAAGAACCGTAAAAACCAACCCAATCTAAAATATAAACCCTAACCCTTAAACAACACAAAATAAAAAATGCCAAAACCTACCTAGACCTACTGGGTCATGCTAACCGTTACACCAAATATCAACCATAACCCAATACCACAATCACACCATAACTCATTAAAAATATGCATTATCATTCCCAGCCCTGGTGCGAATAAACCCAGGTCTGAGCGTTGAGGTGGTGGATGAACACTTATAAAGAGCGGAGCTCAGGATCATCTGATCTGTACTCGAGGTTAGCTGAGGCCAGTGCTGGAGCAACGGAAGTCTGAAGGAGGAAACAGGCTGGATGAATAAATCATTTCACCTCAGACACGCCCGGGCTCTTAGGCCCACTGAGGTCTGGTGCCACCTGGTTCCGCCTCTAACATGCTCCTGAACACCCACAGTTACTTAGCGTCTCCTCCCAGGGCTCGGAGCTACGAAAGGCGACGATGAGGACATGAAGCTCGCAGTTGATGATCAAGGAAGGAGTTCCATTTCCATTTCCATTACCATTTAGAGCATTTAGCAGAAGCTTTTATCCAAAGCGACTTACAATAAGTACATTTGTCAGAGGAAAGAGCAACAACAATATATCTCTGCCGGTGCAGTAAGGATGTTCAGAACTAAGTGCCAAGCACTTATAATTGTTAGGTTAACCCCTTCCCTTTATACAAAAAAGCTATATGGGATAAGATGCTACACAATGCTAAGTACTATTTTTTAAGTGACAGGCCGTACAACATACAATAAGAGTAAGAGGGGTGTGGGGGTGAAGGGGGAGGCTATGCAGAGTCTAGCTGAGCTCTGAACGAGAGTTGGGTGAGTTGTGTGGGAGTGAGGGTCTGTGATCTGGTTGGGTGGGATGTAAGGCTGAGCTGAGCTGTTGGTTAGTTATCATACCATACTTTTCTTCTTAGAATTAAATTCGTAAGGCTGGACAACATGTTCAAACCATCTTGATGTCAAGCTATAGCCAATGTAGTGGATTTAAAAAAGCAAAGAAATGTGAAAAAAATAATGTTGTCTGTTGTTGATGTTTTCTGTACAGGAGAGGAGAGGAGAGGAGAGGAGAGGAGAGGAGGAAGTGAACGGCAGGAGAGGAGAGGAGGAGAGGGGAGAGGAGAGGAGAGGAGGAGGAGAGGAGAGGAGAGGAGAGGAGTGACCTTCATCGTGTGCTGACGAGGCCAAATCCCGGACGTCCGTCAGTTCGATTCAATCAATAAAATAGAGTTGTCCTCGCACGTGTGTGTCACTGTGTGTGTGTGTGTGTGTGTGTGTGTGTGTGTGTGTGTGTGTGTGTGTGTGTGTGTGTGTGTGTGTGTGTGTGTGTGTGTGTGTGTGTGTGTGTGTGTGTGTGTGTGTGTGTGTGTGTGTGTGTCTGTATGTATTCCTACCTCAAATATCTTCACAATCCATCACTGTCCCACGCCATTTTGATCATTCCACTAAACGAGTACCTACCATTAGATAGCGGTTAAGCCCTACAAATTGTCTTTTCAGATTCTTACCTCATCCGTTTCAAAACCATTTTACGCCTCA
>OLKM01001525.1:68779-91279 GCA_900291075.1 Melanogrammus aeglefinus
AGTGAAGTACTATATGTGAGTGAGTAACTATGTAAGTAAGTAACTATGTCAGTAGCAGGTACTAATGTCAGTACATACTATTGTGAGGTGAGTACTACTATGATGACTGAGTATTAGAGTTAGGGAGTATTAGTAATGTGAGCAAGTACTATGGTGAGTGTAGTATACTATGACGAGGTACACGCTGGTTTGAGGTCCATCCCGTCTGTCCCATGAAGAGGGGGCGGGGGGGGGGGAGGGGGGGGGGGGGGGTTTGGGGCGGGGGTTCTTGGTCTCCAGGCAACAGCTCCTCATTGGTAAGGTCTCTGGGGAAGAGGGTCTGACCGGTCTGTCTCTGAAGACAACCAACACGGCTCTTTTCTCTGGAGCACACAACAAACACACAGGTTCTCTGGAACACACACACACACACACAACACACACACACACACACACACACACACACACACACACACACACACACACACACACATGTATGCACACACATACCACACACACACACACACACACACATATGTATGCACACACATACCACACACATGCAGCCCACAAACACGTGCACAGAAATGTGCACATACCTGCACGTCATACCACACTCCCGCACACACACACACACACACACACACACACACACACACACACACACACACACACACACACACACACACACACACACACACACACACACACACACACACACACGCACACAACACACACACACTCACACGCACACATACACAGACATACACTCACGCACAGACACACACACACACACACACACACACACACACACACACACACACACACACACACACACACACACACACACACACACACACACACACACACACACAATCCCTAGCTCCCCCTGTTTCTTCTCTTTCTTGTGATTGGCTGGGTTCAACCTAACCCTAACCCTCTCCTAGATTATCTCCCTCTCTCTCTCTCTCTCTCTCTCTCTCTCTCTCTCTCTCTCTCTCTCTCTCTCTCTCTCTCTCTCTCTCTCTCTCTCTCTCTCTCTCTCCTCTCTCTCTCTCTCTCTACCTCTCTCCTCTCTCTCTCGTCCTCGATTCTCTCTCTCTCTCTCTCTCTCTCTCTCTCTCTCTCTCTCTCTCTCTCTCTCTCTCTCTCCTCCCTCCTCTCCCACTCAGTCATAATATTGTTGGCCAGATGGAGACAGGGTTGGGGGGGAGGGGGTGAATGTATGTATGGAGTGTATGGTGTATGGAGAGGTGTGCAGCGTGTGTGTGTTGGGGTGTTTTTTGTGTGCATGTGTGCGTCGTGTGTATGTGTGTGCGGGTGGGTGCATGTGTGAGTGTGTGGGTGTTTTGTGTGTATATGTACGTGTGTGTGTGTGTGTGTGTGCATATGTGTGTGTGGGTTGGGGCTTAGAGAGGATGGGCTACAACAGATACAGATAAACGAGAAAGAGAGAAGAAGAAGAAAAAAAAAGAGAAAACGAGAAAAAAAGATCAAAAGACGAAGCTGGTCTTTCACGGGGCCCAGGAGAAGGAGTCTCCTCCCTCCTCCCTCACCTCCTCCTCCCCCTCCACCTCCCCCTCCTCCTCCCCTGTCCTCCCTGGCAATTAGACTCAGCTGATCGCACCAGGAGCTTGAATGGCAGGGTTCAAGGCCTCCTTCTGCAGGAGGCTTTCACTCCTCCCAGCGCCTCCTTTATACCAGTGCTCCTTTCAGTGTGTCACAAACGCAGCTGAAATATCTATCTGGGTAGACAGTACCCCCCCCCCCCCCCCCCCCTCCACAACCCCCAACCCTAATCAGGCTGGCTGATGAGTTGAAGGATGGGGAGATGGGGAGAGGGGGAGAGGGGAGAGGAGGGGGGGGAGTGAAAGAGAGAAAACACTCTTTCCTTTTCACAAATTGTCTCCTCTCTCTCTCTCTCTCTCTCTCTCTCTCTCTCTCTCTCTCTCTCTCTCTCTCTCTCTCTCTCTCTCTCTCTCTCTCTCTCTCTCTCTCTCATCTCTGTCTCTCTCTCTCTCTCTCTCTCTCTCTCTCTCTCTCTCTCTCTCGCTCTCTCGCTCTCTCTCGCTCTCTCTCTCTCTCCCTTTGTGTGGCCGACAACACCCACTGTACGGCAGCAGCACACATTGCTACGTCCTGCTTGTGTATCTGTTATCGGGCGTACTTATTAATATAAAGTTCAACACGACGATGATGGTGTTCGATAGGGCTGAAGCACGGGGGGGGTCAGTGGTCACATGCATAGAGGAATGTGTTTTCTTGAGGTCCGCATTTGTCTTTTTTTTTATCAAAATGAAAAAGGATTAAGTACAGAAAAAGAATGAACACAGGCAATATAATATATGTGTCTGGGCTGTACGTCGCAGATAGTGAATACCGGTAACTATAAGGGAAGGATGAGTGCTGGGTCTCTCCTCGTATCCGGACTGCAGATTTACAGTCTCTCACGATGTCCTTGAGAGAGCCCCGACACACGGAATGTTCCGGGCAATTTAGAAGCAATCTTTTTTTTTTTTTTTTACATGAAAGAGGGAGAGAATGAGGGGGAGAGATAGAGACCGCGAGGGAGAGGATTGGAGAGAGGGAGGAGGCCAGAGAGAAAAGAGAGAGAATGCAAAAGGGAGAGAGAGAGAGAATGAGGGGGAGCGGGGGGGGAGATAGAGACCGAGAGGATTGGAGAGATGGAGGAGGCCAGAGAGTAAAAGAGAGATAATACAAAAGGGAGAGAGAGAGAGAGAATGAGGGGGAGGGGGGGGGGAAGAGGGAGAGGGAGAAGGGGCTAAAGGAGAGAGAGAAGAGTAGCGAGAGGGGGGAGAGAGTTAGAGAACGGCAGGAGAGAGAGAGAACTGTCCCACACTGAGGCTGGCCCACACGTCCCATAGGAGCCTATTAGTATTCTCTACATATGCAAGAGTTTCAATGGGCTGTCTATCACACTCACACAGGGGCCGCCCAGCTGTTGTCCACACTCCAATATTAGCGGCCTGTCATAAAACACATGCTCCTGCTCATGTACTCGCGCTGCACGGATGAACAATTACCGTGGCGGGGATGTAAACTTAAATATACGTCACCGTGGTAGACGCAGGTTTTTATCAGGGTACAAAACTTCTCGGAGCCGCGAGGCATCTGCGGAAGTAGGTTGAGAGCGCTGAGAGCTGGTGGCCTCCCAGTAACTCAGAACCACAGGGGTGTAACCAGCGGCTCGGGCTCCAGATTTGTTAGACCTGGTCCAGACCAGATCTATGCGGTCTGGACTCCAGAACTTCCTCTCCCAGCTGACCAGCACTGGTTGTAAAGGTCTCCGCTTTGGTGCCACTGAGTGCCACAGTCTGCTCCAACAAGACTCTATAGTATATGTACTATATAGGGTAGATATAATTACAATTACAATTAGTGCATTTAGCAGACGCTTTTATCCAAAGCGACTTACATCGGTTAATACACACATTGACACACCGACGGCAGAGTCGACCACGCAAGGCGACAGCCAGCTCATCAGGAGCAGTTAGGGTTAAGTGTCTCGCTCAGGGACACATCAACACTCAGCTAGGAGGAGCTGGGGATCGAACTAGCAACGGTTACAAGACAACTGCTCTACCTCCTGAGCTAAGCCGACCCTTCTAGATATAGTACATCGTAATCCATAAGTAGCTCTCTCCAAGAACAAATCGAGGAGGCTCATCCCCTTCATCACCTCCTCCTCCACCCTCAACCGGTCTCATCTCCTCCTCCTCCACCCTCTCCCAGGGTCAGCTCCTCCTCCTCCACCCTCGACAGGACTCATCTCCTCCTCCTCCACCCTCTCCCAGGGTCAGCTCCTCCTCCTCCACCCTCGACAGGACTCATCTCCTCCTCCTCCACCCTCTCCCAGGGTCAGCTACTCCTCCTCCACCCTCGACCGGTCTCATCTCCTCCTCCTCCACCCTCTCCCAGGGTCAGCTCCTCCTCCTCCACCCTCTCCCAGGGTCAGCTCCTCCTCCTCCACCCTCCTCTCCTCCATCTCCTCCTCCTCCACCCCTCCCAGTTTCTCTGCTCCACCACGTCCTCCTCCACCCCCTCCCCACCCCCCCCCCCGGCCCTTCCTCAACCAGTTGGACATTGGCGTGAAGACCCGAACCATCCACCAACCGCTCCGCTGGGGGCGGCCGTGGAACGAGGGGGCCCTGGTGGTACCCAGAACGCAGACGCACCACCCCCGTCACCTGCTGGGCGCCATGACAACCGCCAGAGCAGGATAGGTTGTGATTGGTCACATCCGAAAGCGAACAAGCCTCCTCACCAACTGGCAGCGGGCACCAGATGGGGCTCGCCGTCGTGCAGGCCTCCCTTCTCCAAGGCTGGACATCCGCCGCGTTCCTCTGCCAGGAACCAGGACGCCCAGCCTCCCGAGAACAGGGACAGATGCTCCCCCACTCCCTCCCTCACCAGCCACTCGGCTGTTGTCTACCTCCGAGGCGTCAGGCGCGAGGTCAAGCGCGCTCCGAGAGACAGACCGTGTGTTGTGTGTTGTGTGCCCCCCCCCTCCCTCCACCCCTTCCGATACCAACAGCTTCGCGACAAAACCGACAGTGCTGCTGCTGCTGGGGCCGTCGTCTGCTGTTGCCTGGCAACAGGACAGAGGGGCAGTTGAAAACTTTTGAGCAACGCATGTGCGGTTGTGATACTTGCTAAAGTGTGCGTGTGGACGACGGCGTTCATGGAGAGGTGATGGATTGTGTTTTTGTTCTGATTTCCCCGCTGATCAGGGTCGGACAGGGACGCCACCGGAAGGTCAACCGGGCTTTCAAAAGGCCTTTCAAAAAGAACAAAACAAAATCTAAGACAGACACTCTTGCAACTCGGAGAGGCGTAGGCTGCCTCATAACAAAGAACATCGATGGGACGTCCCGACATTTGTGGATGTATATCCAACATGTTAATCAGGTGTTAAAGGGTTGATTTTTCAAAGGGTCTATTGGGCACAGGAGGACTCAAAGGACCAAAGGAACATACAAAAACATTCATAAAAGTAAAGTGCTTCAAAAGAACACATCCAATATAGAGCCTTGCATACATGCCTTTGAATGTCGGTGAGCTTGCACACCACACCAACACCCGCACACACTCGTAGACATTCCAAAACACACACACACACACACACACACACACACACACACACACACACACACACACACACACACACACACACACACACACACACACACAACACACACACACATACATCACAATCCCCCCATCAAACACACACCCACACCTTTACCCCCCCCCCCCCCCCCCCCCCATAGTCAGTACCCTGGAGGCTGAATATTTGGGGTTTGATATGGATGTCTAACGAGTCTTGGGAGGACGTTCAGAATGCAGGGAGACCTCCTCAGCCTCCCTGCGTCACCCCTGATTTCACTTGGTAATTTATTGGGCTGTGGGGGCGGGGCTCCACCTATACATATTCATGCGGGACCGTATACGTGTTGTCAAATGGAGATGTCCTCTGCACGTCCTTGACAGCAGGTTATTAATAGACCCGGAGGACGGTTTGGATAGCAGGATTCTGGGCTCCGTGTTCTCCTCACACAGAACACACTGCAGCTGGTTCTGTTTAATGTTCTGGTCCCGCTAAGGTGGTAGAACCCCTCTCTCTCACACACACACACACACGCACGCACGCACACGCACACACACACACACACACACACACACACACACACACACACACACACACACACACACACACACACACACACACACACACACACACACACACACACACACAGACCCACTTTAAACTGGTTCTGCACAGTATTCTCCTCTCCATCTTCTCCACACACACACTACAGCTGGTTCTGGTCCCCTCCAAGGGGGGGGGGGGGGTTGACACATTTGGGTAGTGGGCTGAGGAAGGTTTGAGTCTTCATTAAAACCTCACGCAGAGAAGAGCCAGGTAACACTCCAACTCCCACAATGCTGCAGAAGAATGCACGGAGGTAGGGGACAGAAAAAGACAGCGAGCCTGAGAGAAAGAACAAGAGAAGCCAAGAAGACCACAGAGACAGAGAGGGTGGCTGTAATGTTGTGAGACAGACAGGGACAGGGTGGTGAGACAGCAGTACAAGCAGGGGGAGATAGAGACAGGAAAACAGAGAGAGCAGTGGTTCTGACAGATGAGGACGATAACAGTGTGCGATCGTAACTGTTTATTGCCTTTAGAAATGGTGATCACAAGAAGGATATGAATAAATAATGTTCCTCCAGAAGCGCTCGTGCTACATTGCTAGCGCAACGGTAGAATACAAAGCATGGCGGATGGACACCTTGCATATGAGACAGTCGCTGGAATAGAATCAGACTGAGTAAGTCGTTCTCATTTGGAGAAGTTCTTCTAATTTCGTTCTTAAGATCAAACTCTGTCTCTCAGGAGAAGGAATGTAGTTGGGCTGCAAGGATGCTGCAGAGACACACAAAATATTTAATTTACAACCCCCTAATCCAACACTTTCTACACTAACAAAACACCTAATCATTCTTGATGTTTTTCTTAAAATATACATTTTTGTGTATTGTATTTAAAATATCCAGCGCGGTAACTCCAGTTACACGATGCAGACAGGATACCGGCCGTGAGTGACATTCCTTTGGTCGCATTCGTGTGCTGTAAGAATCGGTTCCATGAAAGCTATCATAAATGATAAAATAACAAAATAGAGTTTTCCAAAGAATTTGGTATAAAGTAGAAATGTACATTCATACAGCAGCCTCATGTTCTGCTCCCAAACCTGTAACATAATCACAAGTCAATGACTGTTCGGGAGAACCAATCAGCCTCCAGAAACATCCATGTGCTCCAGAACCTTCCCAGAGGGGCCCCGAAAGCCCTGGGTTCTCTGGACCCCTGGGAGGGACGAGAAGGAGGGTCCAACAACAGAACCAGCACCCCAACGGAAAACACCTCCAGGGGCGGTGCTAGGATATCTTCTTCTTCTTCAGTATGCTGTGGTGCTGCGGGCTGGCTGTGGTCCTGACGCTTCTGTACTGGGCCTGCGCGCGCGCGCGCACACACACACACACACACACACACACACACACACACACACACACACACACACACACACACACACACACACACACACACACACACACACACACACACACACAACAGAGGAGAAAGTGGATGAGACGAGGGGGAAAGGAGAGGAGGAGAGGAAAGGAAAAGAGAAGAGGACAGAGAACACCAGAGTAGAGCGACCACATGGGCGGATGATTCGTGGCAGTAGACAGAGGTTCATAGATACTAGATAGTAGATTGGAGATAGTAGATATGATATAGTAGATCGGAGATAGATGATAAGTGAGCTGTACTTCAACACTTGAATAAAGCAGAACTGGGGACAGTCCCAGTCCCAGTCCCAACTCCACCACACCATCAGAACCAGCACCACACCCACCACCACCTCCACCATCACCACTGGCACCACCGCCACCTCCACCACCACCACCACCACCACCACCGGCACCACCACCGGCAGCCACCACCGCTTCCACCACCTGCGCCAAAACCAGCAGCACCACCACCGCCTCCACCTCCACCACCATCACCAAAACCAGCACCACCACAGGTGAGAGCAGCCTGGGAACAGCACCCACACGGCCTGCATGGAGGTGGCAGCGCAACCAAAAACAAAGGAGAGAAAGGGCCCAGCCGGGATCACACGGAGGTGGATAATTATACAGGCGGGGGCTAATTACACAGCCAGCAGCCCCCCGACACAGAGAGACGCTTGGGACGGGATTGGAAGCTTCCTGGGAGGGTAATCCCGGGGCGGGGGGGAGGGAGAGGAGACTTTACCTTCTCTACATCTGAAGGCACCCTGGACAGGAAGTCTAGCAGCTCATTGTTTTCGATGGCGTGGGGCTTCCGTAGCTTCTTGGTAAATTTATGGATGCCTAAACCAGAATCCAGCGCAGGCAGCGTTACAGGAAGCCAACCAGCAAACACATGATTATGGTAATGTCTGTGGTCGCACACACACACACACACACACACACACACACACACACACACACACACACACACACACACACACACACACACACACACACACACACACACACACACACACACTGCATGTTCTGCATACACAAAACACACATGACAGACATTTGCAGAAACAGGAGGACACAAATTTGCACGCGCACGCACACACTCTTACGCGCACACGCACACAGACACACGCGATACATATGATGTATAACACGACATACAAGACACACATCCTAAGAATTATGCTACACAAAAACACACACATTCACACTCACACATACACAAACACATTCAATTCCATTCCATTTCTTTGGATGCTTCTGTCCAATGCGACTCACAGTAGTTACTTCCACTGATTAAGAAAGACCCCCATTAAGTGCAAGAATCATCGTGTGCATACAACTCAAAATAAATAAGCAAAGCAACTCCTCAAGTGCCACAATGTTGATAATCAGAGTCAGAGAGAGAGCTAAAGATATACCGCAAAATATAGAAGTCCTACGATACAGAAACACGGGTGAAAGATTGAGGGTAAAAAATGGTATTTGTTTTTTTTCACACACACACACACACACACACACACACACACACACACACACACACACACACACACGTTTTTTTTTCACACACACACACGCACGCACGCACGCACGCACGCACACACACACACACACACACACACACACACACACACACACACACACACACACACACACACACACACACACACACACACACACACACACACACACACACACACACAGACCCCCTGCTGCTGTAGTTGGGGTGGTCTTCACTTCACTTCTGCTGTCAGTGGGGTTCTCTCTCACACACACACACACACACACACACACACACACACACACACACACACACACACACACACACACACACACACACACACACACACACACACACACACACAAACACCATTCCTCTATCAGATCCGATTCAACACTGACTCACTGTGTGTTGATCACCTTGTTCTTACATAACCGGCGACGTTGTCACACATTCACCACAACACTCGGCTGGACGAGACGTCTTTAGGTTACAAAATGTCGGAACAGATACAGAGGATCCAACAGTAGACTCTGTTTGTGTGTCTAAAACCTGACATGGAACGCACCATATAATAGGAGTAGGTAGCGAACTGGGATGAAGTAGCAGAGGATGGTGACCACGACGAGGACCAGGAACGCCAGGTTGGACAGGAAGGGGACAGACCAGTTGAAAGTACTGAGGAAGCAGAAAGAACAGTTCCTGTATCGAAGATGCCTCGGTTTCAAAATAAAAGCCTACATGTACAAAATGCAGTGACACATTTAAAACAAAGGTCTACCTGTACAAAAGACTGTAGAAAGTGGGATTAAAAATTCTGACATGATTATTAATTAATATAGTTAAACAGACTGATAGGGACTTTTCAGGATTGTGGATTATTACGTAGCAGCATTTAAATAGACGCTTTTGATAGTGCTGTACACAACATATACATCTATTCAAAGGACAAACATTAAAATAGAGGACACAAGAAATTCAAACTTTTTATATATAAAATGGTAAGAAAATGAATGAAAAGCAGACTACATCTTTAATTAAAATGAAATTAAACTGAAGCAAACATAAATGTTTCAGGACCTATCTTACGAGCGTGTTAGTGAACGTTGGGTGAGACTAAAACCAATGAGATGTACGCATAAAACATTGAGTCGGCTTCCATCTCAATGTCATGCCCACGTACTTCTTGATCCTCTCTCCGAAGCAGGCGATCTCGTCCAGGATGTTCTGCACGGTGATGATTGTGTCCTGCACCATGTGGATCTTCTCCATCAGACCCTTTTTCTCAGCTTCCTGCAGAACACAGGAACCACCACACTCACAGACCAGTCCTCCTGTTGTTTAACATTATCTTAAACCGTACGGTATGTCATGTGACATGGGGCGAAGTTCAATGTAATTACATTGGAAATGAACTGAAAAATGTTTTAATTACTTTAAAAGTAATAGAGTCATCATAGTAATTTAGGGATGGTACTTATAGTAGTGTAGTAATAGTACTAATAACGTTGTAGTAATAGTACGAATAGTAGTGTAGTAACTAGTGCTTATAGAAGTGTAGTAATAGCATTAATAGTAGTGTAGTAATACAACTAATAGAAGTGTATTATTCAAATTAATGATTAGGTATAGTACTCATACTAACGGTAGAGTAGTACTAGTAGTAATAGTAAAAAGTAGTAATAGTGCTTATTGTAATGTAGTACTTAATAAGACTACTTCTAGTACCAACCGTAGTGCAGTTTGAGTAAAAATGGTAGAGTAATACTAAAGATGGGTAGTGAAGTAGTGTAGTATTCATATTCATGGTAGTGTAATAGTATTTAGGTAGTGTTGTATTAATACTGTAATCGTAGTCCATAATAGAGTAGAAAATCTACCTCATCGTCATCGTCATCTCCCACGTCTATGTTGTCCTGGAAACAAGAGGATGAGTTAAAAAAGCATCCACACACACGCACACATGCACACACACACACACGCAAGTGCGCGCACACACACACACACGCAAGTGCACACACACTGGAGAGGAGGAGGAGAAGCAAGGAGACCAGAAGAGAGGAACGCAGTGAAGTACTAATTAAAGGAGAACTGAATCAGGCACTTAATCCCCGACCAAATGCACGCTGACGGACCTTAAATGTTGTCGTCTGTTGTTGTAATGTGATGATAAATGTATCTGGTTTTAATTTACTTGTGGGTCCTGCCTTGATGTCCTGTTTTTGAAGTCTAAATAGAGCTGCAGGGATGCAAGACAAATTTCAGACTTGCTCTGACAATAAAGTACCATCGTATCGTATCGAGAAGAGAGGAGAGGAAGAGAGAGGAAGAGAGAGGAGAGGAAGGGGAGAGGAGAGAGGAGAGAGGAGAGAGGAGAGGAGAGAGGAGAGAAGGAGAGAGGAGAGAGGAGAGAGAGAGAGAGGAGAGGAGAGGAGAGGAGAGGAGAGGAGAGGAGAGGGAGAGGAGAGGAGAGGAGAGGAGAGGAGAGGAGAGGAGAGGAGAGGAGAGGAAGCAGAGTGAGGTGGAGGAGCAGAGGAGAGGAGGGTTTCTAGACGGTTCTAGAGGGTTCTAGGTACTCACCAGGTCTTGGACCACACGCCCGGAGGTGATCTGGAAGTAGTTCCAGGAGAAGAGCAGCACCAAGAAGAAGGGCAACATGCAGAAGTTGAAGTTCCAGACCGTCAGAAGAAACACCTGGCCAGGGTCAAAGGTGACTCAGGTTAGAAGTCCTACAGCGCTGCCAGGAGCCCATGAGCAACACAGTGTCCTGCTCCTCGTTTACAAAGAAATACCTCATCGATTATGTTACATGTTATATTTTCAATTTCATATCAGAGTTGGGATTGTTCCACAAAATGTAATGAATTAGTTTGAGATACTTCTTTTTTTTCAGAGATTTGATACTACAATGGTATTCATATATTCTCCTCTGCTGTATTCTTATTGTACAAGAAGAATAACCCTATTCAATCAAAATTAATAATCATATGGTTGAAATGCTTATGAAAGTATAGAAGGAATCTATAATATTAAAAATTATACATAAATATATTTGTCTTTGTTTCTCTCTCTCTCTTTCTATGACACTTTAAACACACACACACACACACACACACACACACACACACACACACACACACACACACACACACACACACACACACACACACACACACACACACACACACACACAGGTTTTCTTTTATCGCTGTGCGGGGCGGCAGCCGGCTGGATGGAGGATTGACCTCGTGACCCCAGACCCTCTGAAGGGGCCAGGCTCAGACCGACTGCTCACGCCTCCCCGATACGGGAGACCCTGAGCCGCTCTGCCCCCCCCCCCCCCCCCCCTGCTCTGGTCCCACAACACACACACACACACACACACACACACACACACACACACACACACACACACACCTCTTACTGGGTCCCACAACCCCCCCCCCCCCCCACACACCTCTTACTGGTCTCACAACAACCACACACACACACAACCCCCCCCCCCCCCCACCACCACACACACACACACACACACACACACACACACACACACACACACACACACACACACACACACACACACACACACACACACACACACACACACACACACACACACACACACACACAGACAAAGAGAGAGACAGAAAGACAGGGAGACAGGGAGACAGGGAGACGGACAGAGACAGGGGAAGCAGATACTAATGCTGCAGGAATGTCACCCTGACCTGAGGGGGAGGAGCCTAACCTTCTCTGTTTACTGTGTGTTGACCAATTGAAAATGATAACACGTATTATCACACTTAGCTCATGTTAACACAACTGCAAAAATACACCAACACCGCTACCCGATATTAACACAACGACCAAATGCGCTAAAAAACATTAACACAGCTACCACATATTAACATGTCAAACAAATATGATTAACACAAAACCAACCACATCTAAGACATCGCCAACAATCTCAACACACCCTCACAATATTGGAACGTCAAGCAAATATTAACTAGCAACTACATCGACCAAATATGAATAGACCCTACCATATTTGTACAGCTACCGGATCATAATACCAAATATACTGAATTACTTTTTGCAAATGTTGACTCATATGTCAAATATTCATACATCTACCAAAAATCATGTCCTAAATATGACCATGTCTACTTAAAATGAGTGTGAAAACAGCACAGATGGCCCCCAAGATGAGAACAACACTCAAATAATCTGTGTGTGTGCGTGTGTGTGTGTGCGTGTGTTTGTGTGTGTGAATTCAAAGCAATACAAAATAATAATTTCACAGTGAAATATGTATCTTTAATATTTACTGGATTTTTATTCATATTTGCCCCACTGCTGTATATATTTTTATGCATATCATATTGTCAATTAAAGGTTTATTTATTATTTTTTATTATTAATTCTATTTGTGACATTTCTACCATTTTTATCATGTATTTTTCAATATAGGCCCAGTTTATAATCAAATCATCTTATAACAATATCTAAATAGATTTATTTTCATGTATGCTTCGGTTACAAACTTATTTCAGTTCTGAGATTAATGTAATCAATTCTAGCTGGACTGGTTCCGGTTGGACCTCGGGGTTCTAATAAACCAGAAGCAGTGTGTGCACTGTACACCAGGGTAAACACCAGAGTGTGAGTGTCTCCCAGACTGTATCCGAGTGTACCAGAGTGTACCAGACCACACACAGCCAACAGAACCAGCTGGACCCGTTTTATGTCTCCAGGAAACTTTCCTGGAAGAAATTCTCCCCCGTGTATACGATACCAGGACCTTTACCGCCACCTGGTGGCCAGCAGTATTACAGCACTAAGAACTCTCCGTGACCCTGTTTAGTAGGCCTATGTATGGATCCGCTGCAGGTGGGACGGGCCCGGGGCTATCGATAGCCTTGATACTATCGAGGTGATTGCAGTCTGTCTGTCTACCCGTCCGTTGAGTTCCCGGGTCATACCATTTTTTATTTCAGCGTTGCCGGCTTGTTAACAGCGTAATGAGTTGTCAGGGAAAGAGGGTAAAAATAGACTCGTCTCCATTGGGACTTTACTTTCTCCAGATGAGACTCAAAAACACTAGAACAATCCAGTTTACCCCCCCCCCCCCCCCCCGAAAGATATGGTAGGTTACTTTCTTCCCATCGGTGTCAGCTTTCTATCCGTCTGTCTGCCCATTATCTGTCAGTCCCCCTGTTTACCTTCAAGTCTGTCAGACTATAAGACAGACGGACAGAGAGCTGACACAACGAACACAGATGGGAGGAAACGACCATATCTGTCGGGGGATGGACGGGATGGTAGAATCACAGCAGCGTGGTTTGTTTTTTGAAGAGACGATCGAGGGCGTCACGCATCGCTACCGCAGCGGAGCCAAACTACCGCTAACAGACGTCTCCGCGGCAACTGCTCCACCCGCACACTCTTGTTTACCGTATTGTTTATGTGGTATGTATGTATTTTAGTATTTTACATTTTACCACAGTAAAATACCTCTCAATATTATATCAGAGAGAGAGAGAGGGAGAGAGATAGATAGAGAGAAAGAGGAACACACACACACACACACACACACACACACACACACACACACACACACACACACACACACACACACACACACACACACACACACACACACACACACACACACACACACACACACACACACACACACACACACAGAGAGCCATAGCGACTCAGAGAGATACAGAGAAAGAGAGAGAGACTGAGGGTAAGAGAGCGAGAGAGACTTCAGTTTCTTTAGCCATGTAAATGTTGGTTTCCCATGTGCATAAAGCTTTTATTGAATTTAATTTAATTGAGAGAGAGTGAGCAAGCAAGAGAAAAAAGTGAGAGAGAGAAAAAGAGAGGTAGAGCGAGGGAGAGGCATAGACCCAGAGAGAGAGAGATGGAGAGAGCGAGAGAGAGAGAGAGAGAGAGAGAGAGAGAGAGAGAGAGAGAGAGAGAGAGAGAGAGAGAGAGAGAGAGAGAGAGAGAGAGAGAGAGAGAGAGAGAGAGAGAGAGAGAGAGAGAGAGAGAGACCTAGAGAGAGAGAGAGAGCGATAGAGAGAGAGAGAGAGAGAGAGAGCAATAGAGAGAGAGAGAGCGATAGAGAGAGCGAGAGCGAGAGAGAGAGAGAGAGAGAGCGATAGAGAGACATAGAGCGTGGGTGGTCTCCTCACCAGGAAGGCGGTGATGCTTCTCTGGGTGCTCTCCCACTGGAAGCAGCTCTTGACGTAGCGCAACGTGGACAGCACCGCCCGGATCAGCGTCCGCACGCGCGTGATGTTACGGCCCAGAATCTGGAGCGGGCGCAACACAGCCAGTTAGCAGCTCGATCTATCTGGTACAAACTGGATGGATGGGTCTCAGTGATAGGTAAGCAGTTATCATCTGGATGATGATCATGATAATGATGATCATCGTCATTATCTTATCCTAGCTATCTTTGTTGTAAACGGGGAATGGGTTAACCCCAGCCTGGCTATTACCAGACCAAGCCAATCGTACACTATCATGAATATAAATAACCCCCGCCTCTTAAGTAGAACCACCCCTGGACCAGAAAATATATAATAAATATATATACAATAAAATACAGACTATCTGGTCATACAGCTTACCAGCCTGAGGCATCATGGCAAACCTGGTGCTGGTTGGTGTGAGGTCATAAGCTATGAACTCTGACCCAGCCCCTGCGTTTGTTTACCCATCGAACCGTTGGAAGCAGAGCTCAGAGCGGGTTCGATGTTAAGGTTCTGAGACGGAACCACAACAGTAAACTGTGAGTAAGGCTTTGTTCGTTTTGGTGGTCTCACCTTTTTAGAGAACTTGGGATTGTCCTCGATGAACCTCGTCTCCCTGGGCGAGAAGGTCCTCACGCTCGCTCGGACCTGGTCACAACACGACAGACAGACAGAAGGTTAGACAGGCAGGCAGGGAGGAAGACAGGCATACACACAGGGAGGCACACAGACAGAGACAGACAAAGACAGACAGACGGAAGGACAAACAGGAAGAAAGACAGGCATACACACAGGGAGACACACGGTCAGAGACAGACAAAGACAGATAGAAGGTTAGACAGGCAGGCAGAAAGGAAGACAGGCATACACACAGACACACACACACGGACAGAGACACACAAAGACAGACACAAGGCAGAGACACATAAAGACGGAAAGACAGACACACGGACAGAGACACACAAAGACAGACAGACAGCCAGGCAGAAGGTTAGGCAGACAGGCAGGAAGGAAGACAGGCATACACACAGACACACACACGGACAGAGACTCACAAAGACAGAAAGACAGACACACGGACAGAGACACACAAAGACAGACAGAGACACACACAGACAGACAAACTCGGGGACAGACACACAGAGTCAGCCATATCACTGGTGACATCCGCGGCATCGGCGCTACCACTGCGCTAACGCTAATCTACTAGCTGTTTAGCCGCTAGCAGCTCCTCCAGCTCCACTGAGCTCAGCGTTCCCGCCATGTGGTTCCGCAGCAATCCACGGGATGAGCTAAACGCCCATCTGCTCCCAATCCCCCCCCCCCCCTCACCACACCAACCAAACTCTCCAGATGGTCATTTTTCCCAGAATCTCAAAACCACCATAATACCTTCGGGTTTGATGATGTACTATAATTCTACATTACAGGTTACCAGCCAACACCTAGAGGTTGTGTTCTATTAAAAATAACTAGTTTTATCTGGTTAAGGTTAGTCTACACTACAGGTAACCAGGTGGGCTCCACCTACCGGGTTGAACAGCAGCTCCAGCTCCAGAGTGAGGACCCCCTTGGAGAAGGAGCCCAGGTTCTCCTTCTTTAGCGGCAGGGTGATCTGCTGCCTGTTGGGGGCCTGCAGACAGACAGGTCACCAGAGAGATAGAGACAGAACAGTGATCAGACAGAGTGTAAGGACCTATCGAACTATTCAGGGAAACACTTCAAATGCTGCCTTGAAATGCTACGAAAGCGAAACTACAAAACATTGTTGCTTTCGAGAACAAAAATCATTCCCGAGTTTAGCAAACTGTTCGAGAAACTGGAAGGACTTAAGAGAGTTTGTTAGACTGCGATTTAGCTGAAATATGTTAGCTGGACTGAGAGTTAGCTGGACTATGAGTTAGCTGGACTATATGTTAGCTGGACTGAGAGTTAGCTGGACTATATGTTAGCTGGACTATGAGTTAGCTGGACTGAGAGTTAGCTGGACTATATGTTAGCTGGACTGAGAGTTAGCTGGACTTTATGTTAGCTGGACTGAGAGTTAGCTGGACTATATGTTAGCTGGACTGAGAGTTAGCTGGACTATATGTTAGCTGGACTATGAGTTAGCTGGACTATATGTTAGCTTGACTATGAGTTAGCTGGACTGAGAGTTAGCTGGACTATAAGTTAGCTGGACTATGAGTTAGCTGGACTATATGTTAGCTGGACTAAGTGTTGGCTAAACGGTTGCCTCACCATCAGGAGGGGTATGGCAGTTTTCCCCAGGAAGTCGGGTGCCTTGTCTCCGTCCTCATCGAAGATAGTAACCTCCAGAACTTCGTGGACGTCCTTGATGGGACTTAAGACGAACAGAAACACATGTAAACATCCTTGACAACAACCACGCAACAATAACTACGCAAGAACACCATCGTTACAACACGACTATCCTCCTCGTAACCGCTGTTACCGCCCTCATCGTCATAGTCATCCTCACCAGCAACTACTTCATCAACATGCAGAGCAACAAGCAACCATATTCTAGTGTTGAGGCTGTTTGACTCTAGTGATGAGGGTGTTTGACTCTAGTGTTGAGGCTGTTTGACTCTAGTGTTGAGGCTGTTTGACTCTAGTGTTGAGGGTGTTTGAGTCTATTGTTGAGGGTGTTTGACTCTAGTGTTGAGGATGTTTGACTCTAGTGTTGAGGCTGTTTGACTCTAGTGTTGAGGGTGTTTGACACTTGTGTTGAGGGTGTTTGACTCTAGTGTTGAGGGTGTTTGACTCTAGTGTTGAGGGTGTTTGACTCTAGTGTTGAGGGTGTTTGACTCTAGTGTTGAGGGTGTTTGACTCTAGTGTTGAGGGTGTTTGACTCTAGTGTTGAGGGTGTTTGACTCTAGTGTTGAGGGTGTTTGACTCTAGTGTTGAGGGTGTTTGACACTTGTGTTGAGGGTGTTTGACTCTAGTGTTGAGGGTGTTTGACTCTAGTGTTGAGGGTGTTTGACTCTAGTGTTGAGGGTGTTTGACTCTAGTGTTGAGGGTGTTTGACTCTATTGTTGAGGGTGTTTGACTCTATTGTTGAGGGTGTTTGACTCTAGTGTTGAGGGTGTTTGACTCTAGTGTTGAAGGTGCTTAAATCTTCTGGGTTTAAACCCGAAAATCAATGGTTTGCAACCCAAATCTGCTTATTGCTGTTGTGTATTTCAAATTAAATCATTCTTGGTTCCAACCCCAATGTACTTAGTCCTACTATCAGGCATCCGAGAGCCAGATGCCTTCTCCCCACCCGCAAATTACATACATCTAAAAAAGTCACTGTGGAAAGAAGGGACTTTATCAACTGCAGAAGGCTTCCGGCCAGACGTACAAGGTGAAGACTTCATTCCACTCAGGATTAAGGGTCTTATAGATGGTGTGGGTCTGCAGCCGGTCGTTCCCCAGCTGCAGAACGCAGAACGGATCACTCTTTCCTGGAGAAGGAACAACAGAGAACTGATTTCAGAAGGCTTGACGTCCAGAAAGATAATGTTTGTGATGTGGAGAATATATTCCGTACCGTTGAGATCTGCAGCTGGAAGATCTGTGGCCTTGAGGATCTTCACCTGGAGATAACCGATGTCTCCTAGGTTCTCGAAGGACTTCGCCAGCCTCTGTGGACACACATACAACACGCACACAGCGGTGGTTTGAACACACCTCGTGGAGTTGGGTTCCGGATCGAAGTAGAGCCGCGTTTTCTCCGACGTTGTAAGTCTTATATCCCCCGGAGCCCCACCAGTATGACTGAAGGAACCCTTGAGGGAACCTTCACCGTCACCTTACCACAATTGTTTTCCTTTGAATTATTTAGATTATCATTATTAATATTGTAGTGGCGTAGAGGCCTCTGAAAGGGGAAGAAGCTGAGGCCTACTTCTATTTCTGGTCTTGACCTTTGAACTATTCGATCACAACCAATCTACCTAAATCATATTTAACCCTATGGCCGAGAGGCGTTTGTTTCTACAGAAGAGGATTAGGTCCACATGAGATTATTTGTTTGGAGTTCTGACTTAATTCTCAGAATTCTAAATTTAAATTCTGAATTCTGACTTTGTAGTCAGAGCTTAGAGTCGGAATTCTGAACTCCTAAAAAATTCGCATACTCTTTGGTGTGTTTTTAATCAATTTAATCAAGCATAAATGAATTGACGCCAAAGCGATGACGTCCCCAGCGGCCGCTGGCGACAGAGAGCGGACTCACGTATTTCTCCTGCTGGTTCCCCCTCTCCTCCCCAGCGGCGAGGGGCGCGGCGGCCAGGTCGGAGATGGACAAGCCGCTGCACCCGCTCTGGGACACCAGGAACAGCATGTAGCCGCCACTCTGGCCCAGATCTGCTTTGAACTGCTGGTTCTTGTTCATGGGTAGGCTGGAGATGTCCACCTCAAACCTGTACAGCCACACACACACACACACACACACACACACACACACACACACACACACACACACACACACACACACACACACACACACACACACACACACACACACACACACACACACACGTAGACTTATAACACACACAGACACACAAAAAAACAAAAACATTGGGCGTGTGTGTGTTCTCTTGTTCTGAGGGAGTGATAGAGGAGGAGTAATGGGGAGTGTCTCCTGCTTAGGAGTGAGAGGAAGGAGGTGAGGAGTGAGATGGAGGAGGTGAGGAGTGAGCGGGAGGAGGTGAGGAGTGAGCAGGAGGAGGGGAGGAGGTGAGAGGGAGGAGTTGAGCTGTGTCTCCTTGTGAGGAGTGAGAGGGAGGAGGCGAGGAGTGAGCAGGAGGAGGTGAGGAGTGAGCAGGAGGAGGTGAGGAGTGAGAGGGAGGAGGTGAGGTGTGTCTCCTTGTGAGGAGTTAGAGGGAGGAGGTGAGGAGTGAGAGGGAGGAGCTGAGGAGTGAGAGGGAGGAGCTGAGGAGTGAGAGGAAGGACAGGAGGAGTGAGAGGGAGGAGCTGAGGAGTGAGAGGGAGGAGGTGAGGAGTGAGAGGGAGGAGGTGAGGAGTGAGAGGGAGGAGGTGAGGAGTGAGAGGGAGGAGGTGGGGAGTGAGAGGGAGGAGGTGAGGAGTGAGAGGGAGGAGGTGAGGAGTGAGAGGGAGGAGGTGAGGAGTGAGAGGGAGGAGGTGGGGAGTGAGAGGGAGGAGGTGAGGAGTGAGAGGGAGGAGGTGGGGAGTGAGAGGGAGGAGGTGAGGAGTGAGAGGGAGGAGGTGAGGAGTGAGCAGGAGGAGGTGAGGAGTGAGAGGGAGGACAGGAGGAGGACCTACCCTGTCAGTATCTCATGGTTGCGGGTTCCCAGCTTGGCGCACAGCTCCACCTCCAGGGTCCCCGTTGAGTCAGCGAACTGGTTGAAGCTGAAGCGCTCCCTCCACTGGGGGTTGACCGTTTTGAAGTGGTTCTGCAGAAAGGCATTGTGGGAGTTTAAAAACACGAGGTGGAAGAATGCGTCGGTATGTCTGTTAAATGATTTGGTATTGTACCGACGCTAACCACAGCATGTTTTTCCACATTGGAACGAGAGGAGCATGTGCAGAACGAAACGAAATATAAGTAAAAACCGAATCAGTAAAAGGCACCAAACTGGTGAACACAGTCGAGATTGTCGTGTTGAAAAGACAAGCTAAACGTTTGTTATTTTCTGTGCTTATATTTCCGTGCTCATATTTTTGGTCTCTATTCTATATTTGTGTTATTACTTTCTATCATGGAGCAGTAAACCTGAGACGGCACCAAATCCCCTCGTTATCAATCAAGTCCTTATAATCTAAACCATTCCTAAAGGCGACATATTATACCACCAGGTGTGAGTGTGATTAGGCCTTACAAGCCGTTTTGGAAATCTGCCCCTTATGACATCACAAGTGGGCGTGTCCACCTAGATCTGTGCTGGATAGATCAGTCTACCAGCCTACTCAGTGGACTGAAGTAAACGTTGCTCATCTATCCAGCACAGATCTAGGTGGACACGCCCACTAGTGATGTCAGAAGGGGTTGATTTTCGAAACGGCTTGTAAGGCTAATCACAGTCACACCTGGAGGTATAATACATCCCCTTTAAACGCTCTGTGGCAGTCCCTTCCTCAGTGTGTTTACTCGTGCTCGTGTTGCCTAGCACCTTGCTCTTGTGCCTCTGGTCTCCGAGCCGGAGGCGGACGAACAGGTCCCCGGGGCTGTCCACCTCCAGGCCCGTGGCGCCCACCAGGGTCACCACCACCACGCTGGTCCACAGCTGGCCCTTCCTCAACACCTCGGCCAGACGCGCGTTATAAGGCTTATTAGACTGGGGGAGGAGAGAGGGGAGGAGAGGGGGGAGGAAAGGGAGGAGGAGAGGGGAGGAGGAGAGGGAGGAGGAGAGGGAGGAGGGAAGGGGGAGGAAGAGGAGGGGAGGAGAGGAGGAGAGGAGGAGAGGGAGGAGGAGAGGGGAGGGGAGGAGGAGAGGGAGGAGGAGAGGAGAGGAGGAGAGAGAGGAGGAGAGAGGGGAGGAGAGGGAAGGAGGGAGGAGGGAGGAGGAGAGGGGAGGAGGAGAGGAGAGGGAGAGGAGGTGAGGTGGAGGGAGGAGGAGGGAGGAGGAGAGGAGAGGGAGGGAGGAGAGGAGGAAGAGGAGGAGGGGAGGGAGGAGAGAGGGGAGAGGAGAGGGGAGGAGGGAGGAGGAGGAGAGGGGAGGAGGAGAGGAGGAGAGGGGGAGGGAGGAGAAGGAGGAGAGGAGGAGGAGAGGAGGAGGAGAGGAGGAGAGGAGGAAGGAGAGGAGGAGGAGAGGAGGAGAGGGGAGGAGAGGAGGAGAGAGAGGAGGAGAGGGAAGAGGAGAGGGAGGAGGAGAGGGGGGAGGAGAGGGGAGGAGGAGAGGTGGGAGGAGAGGGGAGGAGGAAAGGGGGGAGAGGGGAGGGGAGGAGAGGAGGAGATGGAGGAGGAGAGGGGAGGAGAGGAGGAGAGGGAGGTGGAGAGGTGAGGGGAGAGGTGAGGGCGGAGAGGGGGTGAGGGAGGGAAGAGGAGGCAGAGTGAGGGGAGAGAGGAGGAGAGACAATAGACAGGACAAGACGAGACGAGAGAGGAGATCAGGGAGATTAAAACCCCATTAGGACATTAGGGAACATAGGATCGCTTTGTGTGGAGCAACACGACGAGCAATTACATCAGAGCAGCCTCTCCTTCGACACGTGTGTGTGTGTGGGTGTGCTCTTGTGTGTGCGTGTGAGCGTGCGTGTGAGCGTGTGTGTGTGTGTGGTCTTACCAAAGAGTTGTTCTTTCGTTTGTGAGGCCAGCGCTGCAGGGAGCATGCATGTTAGGTGCACAACAGAATGACATGCTGGTTAGAAAGCATGCACACACACAAACACACACACGCACACAGACACACACACACACACACACACGACACACACACCACATGGCACACACACACACACAACACACACACACACACACACACACACAACACACACACACACACACACACACACACACACACACACACACACACACACACACACACACACACACACACACACACACACACACACACACACACACACACACACAAAGCCACGAACAATAAGTGATGAGTTTGCATGCAAATAACTCACAAACACACGTTTTCTTGCGTGAACAAACAAATAACACATACACAGACAACGCGGGGA
>OLKM01001525.1:93779-127139 GCA_900291075.1 Melanogrammus aeglefinus
AACATGCGCACACACACAGACACACACACACACGCGAACACACAGGAACACAAACGTAGATTTGAAAATAAATTTGATTATTCTATCCAATGCAATATGATTGTATGAATCCATGTTACATGGTAATATGAACTATTTCATATATGTTATTATGTTATTTATTTCAATTACTGAATTATTGCTGTTTTGGTAGGAAAACAGGTAGTAAAATATAAATGCAATGCGTACAGGTAGTAACATAGCTATACGTAGTAACACATAATGTAAAGGCCTGAAAATAGTACAAAACAAATCTATGAGAAGCAGACATAAGAAAGGTGACCATGTGTGCTAGTGGACATGTCACTGGGCAGCAGGTTGCTGAGTCTCCCAGCTTCTACAAGCTTCTACACAAGTCGCCCGCAAGCTACAGGCTACAGACTCCCAGATTCTAGAAGCTTCTACAAAGGACGGGGAGAACTTACCGGCTGTTCCTCAGCATCCCGGAACATCTGCTGGTCCTCCTCGTTCTAAGGGGAGGGGAGAAAGGAGACGGGAAGAGAGGAGAGAGGAGAGAGAGGGGAGAGGGGAGAGAGAGGGGAGAAGGGAGATGGGGAGAGAGGAGAGAGGAGAGAGGGGAGAGGGGAGAGGGGAGAGAGGGAAGAGAGGGAAGAGAGGGGAGAGAGGAGAGAGGGGAGACGGGGAGAGAGGAGCGAGAGGGGAGAGAGGAGGAGTTGAGAGGGGAAGAGAGGAAGAGCAGAAGAGGAGAGGAGATATGAGGGAAAGGGTAGGAAGTTAGAGGAAAGGACAGAAGAGTGGAGAGGAGGAGAGAGGACGAGAAGAGAGAGAGCATAAATAACTCTACCACATCAAACACATCAAAGCATAAACTAATATCCCCATGCAGGAACATTCTACCTCCTGCGCTGTTTAATCAGGTCTCCATGGTAACTCCTAGCAGGGGGTTAGTGAGAAACCCCCAGAACCCAGGAACCCCCTCCGCCGACACCTCCTTCCCCATCACCTAACCCCAACTCACTCACTCACTCTCCCTCTCCCCCCCTCTCTCTCTCCTCCCTCCCTCCCTCCCTCCCTCCCTCCCTCCCTCCCTCTCTCTCTCTCGCTCTCTCTCGCTCTCTCTCTCTCTCTCTATATATATATATTCAGTTCCCCTGCATACCTGAAAAGGTTGTACCTGTGCAGGTATGTTCCCAACACACAACATTTCCTGACAGCACAAATTTCCCTCATTCATAACATACCCAGCGGGGTTTAACAACACACTTCATGTTCACACAACAGTTCAACTGCAGTTATTTTGATTGGGAAACAGGAAGTGGCTGTTCTGTTCTTTACGTCTGTACGTTTCATGTCAGCGTTCGTTGTCACCTGACACATGTCAACCAAACGTGTGTCTTGAGCCACACCTCTGACCTTTAAGGGTTGCATGCTGTTTGGCAACCGGTCTGTGTTCTCTGGTCATCATGGGACGATTACTGACACACACTGCGTTAAGCAGACATTACTAGGAGAGAGCAGAGGTGTAGACACAGGTTCTTCACGTAAAGGTTAGCAGCTCTTTACATGAACGCCCAGTCGCTAACCGTTGTTTGGAGAACAACCCATGTGTTCAGGCTAAACACGCACACACACACACACACACACGTGTGTGTGTGTGTGTGTGTGTGTGTGTGTGTGTGTGTGTGTGTGTGTGTGTGTGTGTGTGTGTGTGTGTGTGTGTGTGTGTGTGTGTGTGTGTGTGTGTGTGTGTGTGTGTGTGTGTGCGTGCGTGCGTGCGTGCGTGTGTGTGTCAACCTGATGGGGATAAGGATGAGGAGGACAAACAGAAGGCCTTCTGGAGCTAAACACACAAATATGGGCTGATGTATCACGTTACATTCAGTATACATTGTGCACATTGCGCTGGGCTAGTTTGGACTAGTGGTCAGAGCGATAACAGGGTTAGCTCCTACATGTTCCCAGTCTACCACCAGTCATCCTACAGCAAGATGCCGCCTTAATGACCATGATCTTAAGTTGGGATAAGGTGCCTGCTAAATGCTTCAATAGAAGTACTAGATCGTTTGTATACCGTCTCTAATCATATAAACATCTAACTTCCAGATGCAGCGGGGCTGCAAGCGGGGTTGGCATTAGCGTCAGCGTAGCCGGAAGACGTACCTGCGGCCATGACAACGGGCTGTCCCTGGGTCCATCCCCACTGGGGGTATGCCTGTTCTCCGTGCCCCCTCCACCACCCTCTTCCACGGCCTCCTCTCCCTCCGCTCTCTCCCCCGGTCCCCCTCGCCCCAGGGCCGCCGACCCACGCAGGGCCAGGGGGCCGCCGCTACCGGAGGAGTGCAGGCGGTACTTAGCGGGCCGGTCCTGGTCGGGGTGCAGGCTGAGCGGACTGGAGGGGTCGCTGGAGGTGGGGCTGCTGGTGCTCCACACAGGGAAGTGCTGCTCCGGGGGCTGGTGGCCGGCGGCGGGGCCGTCGGTGACGGAGATGTTGGGGTTGGAGACGCTCATGGCGCGCTTGTCGCCGTGGCGGTGCCGCCGCAGGTGGGAGATGAGCGGGCGGGTCTTGTTCCGGAGGCTGCTTAGCATGCTGTGCTTCTTGGTTTCCATGGTGACGGACGGACGGACGGACGGACGGACGGACGGACGGACGGACGGACGGACGGACGGACGGACGGACGGACGGACGGACGGCCAGGGGACGGGCGGCGCGCTTATGCGTTGGCCTGGAGCTGGATGCTGCGGCGGGGGCTGTGGTGGGGAATGAGGAGAGCAGAGCGTCACCAGTTTGACTCAGCAAACTTTATTGACACACAGGGAGGAGTTTAGACCAGCGACTCAAGGAACGGTTTTCAACCCTGACCTGCTGGATCACATGGAGCGAGCGGCCCAGTACAAGCCTTCTACTGGTTCTACTGGGAGCTGTCTGGTACAACCACAGTCTTCTACTGGTTCCACTGGTTCAGTACAACTACATTATTCTACTGGTTCGACTGGGAGCTGCCCGGTACAACGACAGACTTATTCTGGTACTACTCGTGGCTGCCAAGTACAACCGAAGTCAAAATTACATTTGAGGGCCACACGACACAGAAAAGTAGTTTAAAACACACAGACACACACACACACACACACACAGCACACACACACCACACAAGACACACAGACACCACAGACACACACACACACACACACACACACACACACACACACACACACACACACACACACACACACACACACACACACACACACACACACACCCCAGCCCGACCTTGCTCGGTTGCTATGGTGACAGTATGCCGTGGGTGAGGGGGTCAAGGTGCGTGGTCAAGGTGAGATAGTCTGGGGGGGAGACCATGTCCCTGCAGCTGTTGTGCAAGGTATCCCATATCATGTTCCCCCAACCAGGTTAAATACACCGTTCCCCAACCAACACACAGCTCTTTTAAAACTACAATACCCAACTATCCACAGACAGGTGACTTCACGTGAGTTGTGTGGATGTTTTAGTTGGAAACGCCAAAGAAGATTAAACCACGTCTTTACCTCACAAGTAATCTTTCAGTTTTTTCAGCAGCATGAATACTTAAAAACAACAAATGACTTTTCATTCCATTCGCCCTGTTCTTCCGGTTGGTACAACCTCGCTTCTATCAAGCGCACCCTATCATATTTACAATCGATTTATAAAAATCGGTAAACATGTTCAAACCGTGTTGTGGTGGTGGGGGGGGGGGGGGGGGGGGGTGAGGAGCGCGTGTTGGGCAGCAGGTGACATCAGGTTTGCATAAAGTAGGTTTGTGTGAACTATAGTACAGGTGGTTATCGGCCTACCGGCTCCTGGGACTCCTTCTGCTAATACGGTCACACCTTAGACCCACACTCCCCCCACCGGAGGGACGGAGGGAAGGTGGTGTCTCCACCCATCCCATTAGCTCAGCGTGTGCTATGGGATGCAGTGTGAGGGCTATTACTAACATGGTAGCATGGGGGGGAGGGGGGTTGCGAGTTCCATTCCAAGAGTATCTCACTGGTTAGACATCAGGCGGTGTTGTAATACTGAATTTGTCTTGCACTTTTTTATACTCGTTGTTAATCTCACATCGACCTGCGACCCTTTGTTGCCTTGTGTGTTGATTTAGCGATTGTTGAATTGAGAACACACCTTACACATGATCGGCGAAACTATCCAACCATTGCATACCATCGCAAAACAATATATTGTTGTGATGAAGATACCTGTATACCTCCTCCTATAGCAGCCTTTCACCTGAGTTGTGTGAATGTTGATATTACGCTGGGATTGTGCTTACCTCACTTGTAAAGCCCTTTGGATAAAATACTCTGCTGCTACAAGACTAAATTTGATTGTATTCAGAAGTCTCGGCATCAGGAATATAATTGAAAATGACTTGGGGAGAAAAAGCAGCAGAAACATGTTTGGACCAAAAGCAAATGTCTGCAGCTTGTTTGTACAGAAACGCCAGCGAGCGTGTAGTGACATGATGTCACCGTTGACTGAATCACCCCGGAGAAGCTAAACCCAACCCGCTGAGACCGTCAAGTTCTGACTCCCGAAGAGAATGGGGTTGTTGACATGGTTACTATGGCAACAGTCGTAATCGGAATCATTAACCTGTTTGGGAGAAACTGCCAAACAGACAGAAAGACAGACACGCAGACAGGCCAGCAGGTCGACAGACAGACAGACAGACAGACAGACAGACAGACAGACAGACAGACAGACGACAGACAGACAGACAGACAGACAGACAGACAGACAGACAGACAGACAGACAGACATAGATCAAAGTCGACAAGAGACAATCCTGACGAGGCAATGAGGAAACATTCCTCCCCAATCATTAACTCTATCTCTCCATTTCTTCCTCATTTCTGTCAATTTATCTATCTATTCATGTCAATCTCTCTCTCTCTATCTCACTGTCTCTTTATCGCTCTCTCTCTGCCACTCTCTCTCTCCCTCTCTGCATCTCTCCCTTTCTCTATTGCTGTCTCTTTATCTGTCTCTCTTTCTGTCTGTCTCTCTCTCTGTATCTCTCCCTCTCTGTCTCTCTCACCTTCTCCATTGCTGTCTCACTCTGTCCATTCCTTTTTCTCTCTGTCTATCTATTTTTTGAGCTGCCAATTTATGATGTCAACAAAGGGCTTCATTGGTATGAAAAGACACATTCTTTAATATTGCCAAAGCTGAAAAAATTATGCTAAAAAAACAGTGCAATAACATGAAGCTTCAACTCACTTTAGCCTCAAGACAGTACATCGTATTAGATATTAGATAGAACAATATGTTGGCATAACTGACTCAAATTGCCTTCTGGTCACAACGACGTGGTCGTCCGATTCAGTGGGGGGTCTGTTCCAGTCTACACCCTCAACCTTGCTCTCCCTTCCCCTTCATCCCTACAGGGTGTCCAATCATGAAGTTGAATGATGTGATGGAATAACATGAAAGTGCACGTCATCTGTGACTGTGAGACTGTTCGCCACGTTACACACACGCGTGTTTCTGTGAAGCGTGAGCGGCAGGGTTCAATGCAACACTGGTACCTTCCTAGACGGACTTCAGTAACACATCAGACATCAGCCAACAGAGAGGTAATCCTCCTGTCACGCAACCATCCGGCAGCGTCCTGAAACGTGGAGGCCAGGGAGACCGAGAGAGAGAGAGAGATAAAACATGAGAGAGAGAGAGAGAGAGAGAGAGAGAGAGAGAGAGAGAGAGAGAGAGAGAGAGAGAGAGGAGAGAGAGAAGAGAGAGAGAGAGAGAGAGAGAGAGAGAGAGAGAGGGGGGGGGGGGGAGAGGTACAGAGAGAGAGAGGAGGGTCATCATAGAACGTGAGAGGGAACAGGAGAGAGAGAGAGAAAGAGAGAGAAGAGAAGAAAGAGAGAGAGAGAAACATGAGAGAGAGAGAGAGAGAGAGAGAGACAGTGAAAATGAGAGCGTGAAACTGGGAGTGAGAGCTGTAGAGATTAAACAAGGATGACAGAGAGAACATGAAAGAGGTAACGTCAGAGGGAGATAAAATCCATTAAACAAAGAGATAGATGGTCATCACAGAGAGAGAGAGAGAGAGAGAGAGGAGAGAGAGAGAGAGAGAGAGAGAGAGAGAGAGAGAGAGAGAGAGAGAGAGACAGAGAGAGAGAGAGAGAGAGAGAGAGAGAGAGAGAGAGAGAGAGAGAGAGAGAGAGCAGAGAGAGAGAGAGAGACAGACAGACAGAGAGACAGAGAGACAGACAGAACAGACAGACAGACAGACAGACAGACAGACAGACAGACAGACAGACAGACAGACAGACAGACAGACAGACAGACAGACAGACAGACAGACAGACAGACAGACAGACAGAGAGACAGAGACAGAGACAGAGACAGAGAGAGAGTACCAGGTCATCATAGAGCGTGTGGAGAGGGAACAGAGAGAGAGAAAGAGAAAGAGAGAGATAGAGAAAAAGGCTTTCATAAGATGACATGTGATCTAACCTCAACCTTGACCTGATTTCTGTATGAGGTATCAAGTAACACTATGTGGATACCTATACATGTGTATATCTATGGTCTAAGCATGTTTGACATGACAGTATAGGTGGTCCTTTTGGTTATAAGCTGTTCATGAAGGTTACTAGTTGCAATCATGGTGCTGTAGAGCCCTTGGTGGTGTTACTGGTGTTTTTACTGATGGTGTAGTTGGTGCTCGTGGTGGTGTAACTGAGTGCGTTACTGGTCGGGGTTACTGGTGCTGTTACTGATGGTGTAGCTGTGCTGTTACTGGTAGGGTCAGGGGTGGGGTTACTGATGGTGCAACTGTGCTGTTACTGGTAGGGTCAGGGGTGGGGTTACTGATGGTGTAGCTGGCGGTGATACCGGTAGGGTTAGGAGTGGGGTTAGGGGAGGGGGCTTGCTGATGGTCACTGTGTCATGCGTGCCGTCATGTTGCGTCTGGCACATTTCTAGGGATTAAACATGGAAGCAGGAACAGAGCGCCGCAGAGGGGACCAACGGACCCACGGGGGATCAGAGGAGGAGGTCGCGCTATGACTGTTCTGATCGGCGCTGGAAACTGCTGGGTTCCATTCAGAGCCTTTGAACCTGTGAGCTAAACCACAGTTTGACTCTTGAAACCGAGAGAAAACATCCTGGGCTGCAAACCGGAAGCCCAAGAATGCTAACAGCACTTACGACACTCCCGCCATTGCACACACACGCACACACACGTGCCCTTGCACGCACACACACACACACACACACACACACACACACATACACAGACACACACACACACACACAAAAACAGACCCACACACACCCACATGGGCACACACACATGTGCCCTTGCACACGCACACATATCAGACACACACAAAAAATATCACACCTAATCACTCATGCACACACACACACACACACACACACATACACACACACACACAAAAACAAACACATATCGGACACACTCGTGCACACACACACACACACACACACACATACACACACACACACAAAAACAAACACATATCGGACACACTCGTGCACACACACACACACACACACACACACACACACACACACACACACACACACACACACACACACACACACACACACACACACACACACACACACACACACACACACACACAAACAGGAGTTCCTGTCCAGCATGATGATGCCATGGTGCAGCTTACTCAACAGCACATTAGCAGAGATAACTTCTATAATCATTTACCATCATGAGCAGAGCAATATAGTATTGTTTGAGTATTGATGATTTAAGTATTTTAGTACATATATAAGGGGATGTAACAGCTTGGGCTTTTAGTTTTAAAACACTTTGACTCATATTTCAAGTATTGGATTCATCAACACATAGTAATATACAGTAATGCAATGGCCTACTTTCACATGTGGATCTTTTCTTTAACTGATATTACATGTAAAATAAAAGTTTTGATAACAGAAGGAAATCTAATTGTTCAGCAAGGGGACCTGGCAAACATACAATATAAACTGCATATTTATATAAAGTAGTAGACCTATATATTTAATAAAAATAGTTGTATCTTATTCTCCAGTATATTACACACACTGTGGCCGGATGTGACACCTTTGGTCATAATTGAGTCTCTGGGTCTTGAGCTCATGACTCACAGCTCTACGCCCAGGCGGTCACTACCCCCGTAAGACAGAAGCTACAGACGCTTTCTGGCTGACGGGAAGGGCTGCAGCCCCGGACACTGCACAGCCGCAACACGTCCTCCTACAAAGGCCCCACACCTGTACAGCTGTCACTATGCAGGCTTCATAGGCTGTCATTATCAGTCTAGGTTACACACTTTCAATGACAAGTGCAACCAGGCTGCGCTTACATATAATCCATGCAATATAAATATGCATTAAAGCGTAAGCCCTCATTGCAAAGTGCTTGCGATATACCACAACACACCGACCAACAAAGCTTCCTTCACTACAGTCGAGTGTCTTTAGTCTGATTTATTTCAATGCTCAAGTCTTCAAGTTAAAGATAACGCGTGAGGAGATCAGAAACGAGCAACTTTTACTCAGGTTGAGGTAGCGAGCCCCACATAAAGTGTGGTGGACGGACTCTAAACGACCGACTGGAGCTCACCTGAAGTCCCATCCGGAACCGGGATCCCCCACCCCATCAAACCCTAGTCAGTGAACCGATGATTGCGTAAAGAGATCCGCGTCTTACCTTGGCGTCTGAGGCTCCAGCATTCTCCACTGCGTACGTTTCGATCGGTTCCCCTCTGGTCTTCAACAAGTGAGTGTGAAGCAAGAGAAGACAACCAGCAGGCACGATCACTATGTGGAACGCACGCTGTGTATAGGCGGCAGTGGTGGTGGGGCGGGGGCTTCCTTCAGCCCGGATAACAGGACAGAGGCGGTCGGCGAATTAAACGACAGCCTCAAAATAGTTAGCCGGCAGATAAAGAGATAATGTGGGTCGTTCATCAACATACTTTACGCTCTAGCCGCCGCCCATATTCTCCTGAATAGTGGTTTGGTGGGACGGGCACGGGCGCGCGCGCACACACACACGCACACGCACACACACGCACACAGTTTTGATCGGCTTTGTTTATTTTGCATTCAGACGTATAACATCAGCCAGGCGTTGAGTTACAGAGCACACACCTTTACCTGCGGAAGGGGCGTATTGCATGATGAGGCAATTATTCAGTCAATAGCATAATGAGGATTTTGTAGTTATAGTGCACACACGCACACACTGACCAGGGTTAATTATAAAGTAAAGGCCTATAGTTTTTTGACGACCTTTTCGAATTCTCTAGTATAACCAGTATGCCTGTCAACTACCTACCCCCATCAAGAGGAAGTTATTTCCTTGATGGTTAAATCAAAGGCTTCATTATCTTGTGGAACTTATACAACTTATAATTCCCCCGTTCCTTCCTTGTTTCAAGTATTCAAGGCACGGACGCGCATTGTTTCATATGATCAGGGACGTTTATGAGGACACTAGGCGCAGGTAAGAATACCATTCCAAATATTTCGACTTGGGCCCAATCCCATTTCTTTGCTCACTGTCTCAACCCTACATCTCAACCCTAACCCTACCCCTTACCCTCATTGCTCATGCTCATTGCTACCCCTAACCGATCCCCTACCAAATGGGACAACCCTACCCTGTGACGTCATCAAACCTGGGAAGATCTGGATATCATACGACATGAGCCCGGCAGCTCCCCGACCGCGGGCCGCCCGGTCCACTGCCGGGCTGCAGAGCCCTATTACGGGCTCTGCAGCCCGGCCGTGGACCGGGGTCGGGCGGCCCAGGGTCGGGGAGCTGCCGGGCTCATGTTGTATGATATCCAGATCTTCCGAGAGTCCGTTCTACAGCCCTAACACATTACCCCACATGCAAATCAAATGGGCGAAATGGGACATTAAAATAGGGCAAGTGTTGACATGGAACTATCCATGTTGCAGAGATCGCGGGCTAATTCGCTAACTAGCGATTAGTGCATGACAATTCAACCCGCGGTGGTTATGTATCTGGTTATAACGAATGTCTATAATGCATTGAAACTACATTTCGATAAATATAACATTACTTATATAATATATATAATATATAATATATATAATATTAATATTAATATAATATTAATATAATATTACTAATATAATATAATATATTATATTAGTTATATTATTATTATATAATATATTATATTAATATATTTTTCACCTGGAGTCACTAGAACATGGAAGATCTGGATATCATACGACATGAGCCCGGCAGCTCCCCGACCGCGGGCCGCCCGGTCCACGGCCGCAGCCCGGCCGTGGACCGGGGTCGGTCGGGCGGGCCCAGGGTCGGGGGAGTTGCCGGGCTCATGTCGTATGAATATCCAGATCTTCCGAGAGAGTCCGTTCTACAGCCCTAACACATTACCCCACATGCAATCAAATGGGCGAAATGGGACATTTAAATAGGGCAAGTGTTGACATGGAACTGTGTTGCGGAGATCGCGAGGTAATTCGCTAACTAGCGATTAGTGCATGACAATTCAACCCGCGGTGGTTATGTATCTGGTTATAACGAATGTCTATAATGCATTGAAACTACATTTCGATAAATATAACATTACTTATATAATATTACTAATATAATATAATATATTAGTATATTTTTCACCTGGAGTCACTAGAACATGGAAGATCTGGATATCATACGACATGAGCCCGGCAGCTCCCCGACGCGCGGGCCGCCCGGTCCACGGCCGGGCTTGCAGAGCCCTATCACAGGCTCTGCAGCCCGGCCGAGGACCGGGGTCGGGCGGCCCAGGGTCGGGGAGCTGCCCCGGGCTCATGTCGTATGATATCCAGATCTTCCGAGAGTCCGCGGCCGGGCTGCAGAGTATAATTAATAAAATAATTAATAGTTTATTACAGAGAAAACACTTAAATTTGTGTTTTTCAAATCCTGTCGCATCTTTTCGCCCTCCATCTTGTCTAGGATATTTCTTGATTTTCCGTTTTCTCGCAAGGTATTGTGGGAGCAAGTCACAACTGAAGCGCTTTGAGGGTGCCCATCGAAAATCTCAATTTTGAGGGGATGTTAGCCCTCCCCCTTACCCTTAAGCTACCTTTAAACTGGTATTGGGACATGGCTCCACGGCGCGTGAACGCGCAACAGCGAGGGCTAGGGCTGAGATTTTCCTTTGAGCAAAGAAATGGGATTGGACCTTGGTATTACGCGCCCTCAGAGCTGCTGCCGGCCGCCCCCCAGTGACTGACACCTGTAACAACACGGTCACACGCAGTCCTCGTAGCCTTGCAACCAAGGCCGTAGCCAAAACAAACACTGACTCAAGTGATGATCACATAGACTCAGAATCTGACTTTATCACATTTTCAGTTTCCACCACCAAAGTAGTATTATTTGCTACATCCATGCATGCATCAACATTGATAGGCACAACCCTAATGTAGAGAAGTGGTTGTAAAACAATAACTTACTATATTAACACTGAACAAAAACAACAACTTTGATTACACAATTTTTCAGATTCAATAAAAAGTTGGATATAAAATGGTGACCTTATCATTAAAAAAAATCTAAGTCTGATAACCCTAACCCTGGGTATCCAGTGTTAACAAATAGGCCCAATAAGAGATTCCCGTGAGACTTCAGGTATTATCATCAGATAGCAGTCAGCACACCTGTAAATAGCCCAGATCAAGTCAGGTGGAGTCAAGGTAAAGGTTGGGTATGAAATCCTCTTTTTTTGGCCATTTTTGCAAAATTACTTGAAATCATTATCATAACCCTTACAGCCACTGAGTTAGAAGTACTGACATGAAAATTAAACAAGTCAATCATCCATGGAACGGGCAGGGCTCGAAAAACTCCAGCCAATGATTTCCAGAACCACCGAGTGGCATTTGACAGTAAGTACGTCAATCAAATGGTCGTACTGCACTCTTCCTCCCCCTACATTTACATTTAGGGCATTAGCAGATGCTTTTCTCCAAAGCGACTTACAATAAGTACATTTGTCACAAGAAGTGCAACAATATATCGCTATCGGTATAGAAAAGATGTTCATAGAACCAAGTGCAAGTACAACAATCACTAGGCTAACCAATTACCTGTGTTACAGCAATGATAGCAGCTACTGCAGTTGCTACACAGTTTAGTACTATAATACAATACAACACAATACAATACCGTGTGCAATGGTGGCCAGAGGGGGGAGGGTGGCTATGCAGAGTCGAGGTGGACTCGGAACAGGTGAGTCTTGAGTCTTTTTCGGAAGATAGTGAGCGACTCTGCGGTCCTGAGAACGACAGGGAGCTCGTTCCAGCCCTGGAAGTGACGGAAAGATCAGGAAGTTGGAGCTCAAGATAACTAGAGGAGGCACTTCCAAGACCTTTCTTCGCCCTATCACTGAAGTGGTGGTGCTGATGACCCCTTAGGGCCACACAGACTCTTGATTGACCCCCAGATGTTTAGTCATTTAAGGTGTTATTGTGTTCAATACCAGGCGGGGAGTGTTACGTTACACGTTTCGAGTTCGTATTAGGCATTTTAGAGCCCCCTGCAGGCCATTACTTGTCTTAATATGTGTTCATTCTCATTGGCTGACAAGAGTCACATTATTTTAGTCACGTGATCGGTCATTATTTCGGCAGCCATTTTTATCTGTCTTTTGAGCCAGCGATCTACACGGTGAAACATATCTTTCTTGTATCTCACGTCATCCATCCGTGTAAGCCTTGGAGAAGCTTTGTTTGTGAGTAACTTAATTCATCCATGTCTTATGTAGTAATTTACGTTCATATTTCATTGTATTTCACAACTTTATAAGTACATTTTTGTAACCGATTTGCATATTGGTTCATTTGCAGCTTCCACTCTCTATCCTGCAAGAAGGGCCGGATTCTGCGGATGTTGTAAAGTGCAAATCTGCAGGATCGGACCACCGCAGTGATGTTTGCGGTGCAGCATAACTGATTGTCCAATACCACACCAAGGTTTCTGGCAGTTGGAGAAGGAGATACATTGATGTTCTCAATGGTGACCAGTAAGTCCATGTGTGGGCAATCTTTCCCTGGGATTAGGAGGAGCTCGGTTTTGTTGAGGTTAAGCCTCAGGTGATGGGCAGTTGTCCAGGTGCTGACGTCCACCAGACATTCCGATATGCGTGTTGCAATCAGGGCTTTATCAGATGAGGGGAAAGAGAGGAATAGCTGCGTGTCGTCAGCGTAGCAGTGATAGGAAAAGCCATGTGACACAATTACAGAGCCCAGAGATCTGGTATAGAGGGAGAACAGAAGAGGCCCCAGTACAGAACCTTGAGGGACCCCAGTTTCAGTTGTGCAAGGTTTGGACAAGGAGCCATTTCATGTAACTTGAAAGGTGCAGTTCATCAGGTAGGATGTGAACCAGGAAAGAGCAGATTCAGCAATGCCAAGTTCAGCAAGAGTGGCAAGGAGGATCTGGTGGTTCACCGTGTCAAATGCTGCGGACAGGTCGAGGAGAATGAGAACCGATGAGAGGGACGAGGCTCTGGCAGCACGGAGGGACTCAGTCACCGCGAGGAGAGCCATCTCAGTGGAGTGTGCCTTCTTGAAGCCTGACTGGTGAGGGTCAAGCAGGTTGTTAGATGAGAGATAGGAGGACAGTTGGTTAGCAATGGCACGTTCCAGTGTTTTAGAGAGGAATGAAAGAGATAGAGATACCGGTCTGTAGTTCTGGATGTCTGTGGTATTAAGAGTTGGTTTTTTGAGGAGAGGCTTTATTCTGGCAGTCTTGAAAGATGCATGAACAATGCCTGAAGTGAGGGAGGAGTCGATAAGTGAGGTGAGAAATGGCAGGATGTTGCTTGAGACATCCTGGAGGAGAGAGGAGGGGATAGCGTCAAGGGGGCAGGTGGTGGCATGGTTAGATGTTATTATTCTGTTGACCTAGTCAGAGGTGAGAGGGCTAAATTGGGTAAAGACGGAGGAGGAGGGGATTGGAGGAGGGATGAAAGAAGGGAGCTTATTTCCATCACTTTCTGGGTAAAGTAGGTAACAAAGTCATCAGCAGTGAGGCAGGAAGGAGGTGGGGGTGAGGGAGGGTTGAGGAGGGTCGAAAACAGGGAAAACAGTTTCCTGGGGTTTGAGGCGGAGGAGTTGATTTTGGTCCGGTAGAAGGCAGATTTGGTAAAATTGGAAAGATAGTGGGATAGATCTTTAGGACAGTCTGATCTCTTCCATTTCCTCTCAGCTGCCTGCAACTTTGTTCTACAAGTCCGCAGAGGATCGGACAGCCAATGAGGGGGGGGTTGAGGATCGCGCTGGTCTGGAGTGGAAGGAACAGAGGGAATCCAAGGAGGAGGATAGCAGAGTGTCTGAAGATTCATCTGTAGATAGTTGAGAGAATCGTTCGATAGAAGGTAGTGAAGACAGAACAGTAGAGGCAAAGGTAGAGGGAGAGAGGGACTTGAGGTTACGGCGAGTGGTGACAATGCGGGGACTAGAGAGGAGGGGGGGAGAGGATTTCAAGGGGAGAGAAAAATCAACAAAGTGATGGTCAGACACGAGGAGCGGGGTAACGGAGAGAGCAGAGGTGCCGCAGGACCTAGTGAATATTAGGTCAAGCTGGTTCCCGGTCCTGTGTGTGGGAGGAGAAGGGGTTAGTGTTAAGTCAAAGGTGGCGAAAAAGTTAGTTAGTTCAGGTGAGTGCAACTTCTCTGGCAGGATGTCGCCGAGGATAACGAGTGGTGTGCCATCCTCAGGAAAGCAGCTGAGGAGGGCATCCATCTCGTCATAGAAGTCACGGAGGGGACCTGGAGGACGGTAGATCACCATAATGGAGAGCTTGATAGGAATGGTGACAGTGACAGCGTGGAGTTCAAACACAGATCTGGCCAAGTGCGGAAGAACCTGGTAGGACCACATGGGCGAGATGAGGAGTCCGGTCCCTCCTCCTCGCCCGTATGGTCTAGGGGTGTGTGAGAATGAGTAGACGATGGAGAGGGCAGCAGGAGTAGCAGAGTTCTCTGGAGTGATCCAAGTCTCTGTCAGGGCCAGGAAATGAAGGGTCATGAGGGACGCTTAGCCTGAAATCGAGTCCGCCTTCTTGACCGCCTATTGGCAGTTCCAGAGTCCTCCCATCACCTGAAGGTCAGTGTAAGCAAGGGTAGGAGGGTGGCACAGATTAGACGGGTTACTGCCCCGAGCAGAGGAGCTACGGTAACACCGTCTACCAGTGGAAATCCTGACAAGGAGTGAAGTACGACACATAGCTACAATAGGGCAGGTGGCCTCCCCGGGCTTCCTCGAGGGTCTCCCACAGAGACTCCCTTGGTCTTTGTTTCCCGGGTCTTGACTCCCACAGAGAGACTCCCTTGGTCTTTGTTTCCCGGGTCTTGACTCCCACAGAAAGACTCCCTTGGTCTTTGTTTCCCGGGTCTGGACTCCCACAGAGAGACTCCCTTGGTCTTTGTTTCCCGGGTCTTGACTCCCACAGAGAGACTCCCTTGGTCTTTGTTTCCCGGGTCTTCGTTTGCTGGGTCCTGATGCTACAGCTGACGCTAATAGCTAGCCCTTAAGTAGGCAAGGTAGTTCAGGCAGACTTATCTCTGCCCAGCTATCAAGGCTTTTGTTTCCACCGTAAGTAGCAGCAACTAGCAAGAACGACAACTTAACTGATCACAACAGCACAGGCCTAAATCACACTGCAGTAACAGGCGCTCATCACGCATGACCCCTTCGTGCACATACTCAAAGCTTGTGACCCAGAGCAAGCTTCTGTTTGTTGTTATCCTGCGGTAGCTACTGGAGCTAGCTAACTAGCTAATGGCTCGCTCTCGCGCATCTGTGTTCGTGCTCGTGCATGATTGCGCGTCCATGTACTTAGAATGGTTGAAGTCAGAGTCAGCGTTGAAGGAAAGGGGGTAGGACCATTTGAGTTGTGTATTTTCAAAATCTGCTGGCGTTTCGCAAATCCCAGACCCAACCTTTAAGTCTTGAATGCACGTTCAATCATGATCAATTTCAGCTTATTTCTGAACTGTTCGTATAGACTCTGTGTTGTGTATTTTTCGTCATAGTAGTAATTCTTGAAATGGAAATCAAAGCAACCTGACAGGTAGGATAAGAGGGTTGAATTGATGGTTTATTCCAGGATGCAATACAGCGAGATACAGACTTAGGTTGAATAATCGATAGTGTATGTAGGTGGTTGAGGAGCAGTCACCAGACGTGCTCCTTGGCTGTCGATCCCTCTTCTCACCAAACCAAAGGGTTGGGGCGAGTATTATAATAGAGAAAACATGAATAACAAAAGAACAGCAGCACTCTCACCCTTAGTAAGGACCTGGCTACGTCCCAGACGACCAGATTAAATCATCCTTGTTGAGACATAACAAATGGCGTAAAGTTGGAAATGACACCTCGTATCAGTATGAGAGGCACTGGCCGGTTTCTAGACTCACATAGTTTAAAGATCACACACAAAAATGAGAATTCAGTGTATTTACTGGTAAACAATTAACAATTAACTAAATCAACAAAAGAAGGCATAAAAGGTAATCATAAACATAAAAGTATACTCTTGAATGCTACTTAACAAACACTAACACAACAGTATTAGGTGACATCAACACTCATCACGCTTAAGCTCTGACCCCGCTGTCATCCAGCTGTCTGCACACATTCGCTTCACCGATTGGCTGGCCCCACCTTCTGGGCCCGTCCCCTGGTGGCTGGCGACCCCCCCCAGAGGAATGCAGACGTCCGTCCGGTTCGCCTGTCGGTCGCTGCAGCAAGCCCTGCCCCCCTCGGCTGGAACCCTGCACTCTGATTGGCTGCTGCGGGGGAACAGCAGGGGATAGGGCCGGGCTTTGATTTGTCGACTGTGGAGGGAGGAGCCTTGTGACCTGCGGACAGAAAGAGACGGATGACGCATCTAAATGGATGTGGGTGTATCTTTGTGTGCATCTTTTCTGCTCAGTAAAGCCCTGATGTTTATCTTGGCATGGCTTCTCATTAGTGTTGTTACGAGTTGGTGAAGCCAAGCAGCCAACTACAGGCCACACAGGCTGCAGCTACCAGCACCCGACCATGGCTGTGATTGGTCAATAGCCTCTCCGAGATCCTAGTCACGACGAATGCGATGGACAACCTTTGGGCCTGGCGTGAACCGGGCCCGTGACCGCCTTAGGCACGCTTCTGCTTGACCAGACCGCAGGATACTCTGTCCTTAGGGTAAACGTTCCCCTCTTTTGATTATGAGACGATAGCCTCTGGTAGGAGGGGAGACTTTGATAAAAGACTCGGAGAAACTGGGCTTTTTTTTTGCATTTAAAAGTCTCACCCGCCCTCGATGCAACGCCTCATAAAGGCATTGCCGTGGCATACTTCACTCCTATAGGGTAGAGGAGCTGTCCGTCACGGGAAAACACAGGCGGTGCTTACGTCTGCGCGTAGAGCACTGCCGCCCTGGTCAGTCGATGGAGTTGCCACGGTAACAAACCGGCGAGGGAGGGGTCCGCTCTGCTCAGGGTGAAGTCTGATGACAGCGCCAAAAAAACACATCACCACGGAAACAGGGCCAAAATATTGTTATGGGTGTTATATATTATGACGTTGTTATACATATGATATATTTATATCTTATTATTATTGTACTATATAATACTTGTATATACTTAAACTATACTTTTATAGTGTCATACATGCTCACACGCACTCTCCCCCTCCCTCTCTCTCTCTCTCTCTCTCTCTCTCTCTCTCTCTCTCTCTCTCTCTCTCTCTCTCTCTCTCTCTCTCTCTCTCCTCTCTCTCTCTCTCTCTCTCTCTCTCTCTCTCTCTCTCTCTCTCTCTCTCTCTCTCTCTCTCTCTCTCTCTCTCTCTCTCTACCTGGGGTTCTGGGGGGCAGCAGGTGGTTCGGACCCGGCCCTGAGGAGTAGGGCTTCAGCCTGAGGTCAGCCGGACCAGAGGGGGTCTCTCTCCACCCCTGCCCCCTGCATCGCCCTGCCCCCCACGCAGGGCTGGGTGCCAGGAGGGCTGTGGGGTGGGCTGGAGGGACCACACGCCCCTGGTTCCCGTGTGCCTAAAGAACAGAGACGTTTGACTGACAGAATCTTTAAACAGGCCTTTTCTCTCAGAGTGACGTCATTAGAGCATCCAGGGAGCACCGAGGAACATGAGATCACGTTATCTCTCCTCTCCTCTCCGACGCTTCTAGGTAAAAACCCTGTTTACTCACGCAGAATTACACCTTCAGTTCCCCCACCAGGCTAAGATTAAGAACCGAGATAAAAAGAAGGCCCATAATGTTATTAATGTTAGATATAATTAAAACGGTATAATGATCAGCACATCCTCACAATCAAATCCTAACAATAATAATCCATGGTATTCATTTAAACAAATAAATACATTTTAATTGCAGATTACTTTAGCTTTACCATGCGGTGGTGTGTGGTTAGCGTGGTGTTGACCTGATGCCCTGGCGGCCCGTCGTGATTGGTCGGTTTGGGGGTCAGGTGGTCAGGTGGCTCACAGCGACGATGCTCCTTCTTACTCAGCGCCTGTGGACACAAATAGTTTAGTAACTACAACTCCTACTGTATGCTGGATTAATAAGTAACTTTATACAGCAGTACATGGCCAGAACAATGCTGTACCAATATAATGACAGTACAGAATCCTGCTTTATCTTAAAGGGACAGTGTCTAGAGTTTAGTGGCATCTAGCAACAGACCTGAAACAGACCTGGCAGAAATGGAATATAATAAATAAAGTATTCATAAATATGTGTTATATGCGGGGGAAGATACCTGAGCAACTTCACTGCTAGACGCCACTAAATCCTTCACACTGCGCCTTTGACTTCACCTACCTGTTCTTGACCAGGTAGGTTTCACTTAAACTTCACACTAAAGGGTCAGACAACGCTTGAAACTCCCTCTCTTGGCTAAAGGTCCCTTGTCCAACCCAACGGAATGAGTTCAGATCGACTTAAAGGGTTAGGTTATATCTTACGACTTAAGGGCTCTTTGTTGGAAGTAGAACATCAGGCCCAAGCGGCATGCCTCACCACATAAACTGAGGACATTTAAACCTTGGTTGTGCGGTACATGGAAAGTGTTTGTAGTCACACAATAATGACTGCTTGTTTATTGTTCCCAGCCTGCTTAATGGCTAAATAATGGAAATCATGTAAATATAATAAACTGACTGCAGGGAAGGCTGCACTTCACACCGTATGATTTTAATATTCATTTGCATTTGGCGAGGAATCCGAGATTCCATGTAAACATTCAAACGACGTAATGACAGCACAGGCTGCCGGCCTCCGGAAAACACCTGATACAATAGTAATGTGAACCTGTGTTCACACACTGTCAACCGTACACACACACACACACACACACACACACACACACACACACACACACACACACACACACACACACACACACACACACACACACACACACACACACACCAACAGGTAATCTGTTTACACAGGTAGTCAAATACCCTTTAAGTCATTAGCAAGAAGTTAAAGTTGCGGGAGGACGGAGAGGATCTAGTTCAGGTTCCTCCCATCAGTTTGACTGTCTGCCTGACTGTCTGTCTGTCTGCCTGTCTGTCTGCCTGTCTGTCTGCTTGGTGTTAGCGGTTAATAATAAAGAATCGCTCGAGTTTAGTCAAATGCGACCCAGCCTACCCATCTGAAGAGTGTCTCAGGATGTACTGTATTACTGTAATACTAATAAGTAATACTCTGATGCCGTGGTACTATGTTAGTACTGTAGTACTATACAAGTACTGTGGGACTATATCAGTTTGCCGGTACTTAGTCCTGCGGTGTTTTACAGTCTGTAAAATAGTTTAGCAGATAAGGCATCACAACCCAACCTACCAGTGAACACAGCTGAACCCCCGAGCCGATAGGCCGCCACCCCCTCACCTGCACGATGTCGGCGTTGGTGTGGCTCTGCGTTGCCTGGCCGTGCTCCGTGTACCTCAGCAGCGTGCGGTCCATGTCGCTGCTGGCGTACTGGAACAGCTTGTTGCTGCCGCTGATGACGATGACGGCGATGTCGCAGTCACACAGGACGCTCAGCTCGTACGCCTTCTTCATCAGACCGAACCGCCGCTTGGTGAAGGTGACCTTGTCCCACGGGCAGACAGACAGAGGGATGGACAGACAGACAGAGGGACGGGCAGACACACGGAGGGGGAGAGAGGGCTCAGCCACCGGGTCAGGACCAGCTCACACTAGAGCTCAGCCCTGCAGTGCATCCCTAATGGGAGAGTGTGGGAGCTCCACCTACCCCCAGGGCGCTACCTGGGCCCAGGTACCCCGGGAATAGGGCCCTATGCTCAGGTACTCAGGTATAGGGGTACCCCAGGGCTCTACCCGGGCCCTCTCCTAGGGGTACTACCTTTGGCCCTCTACTCAGGGTGCAACCTGGGCCCTCTACTCGGGGTCTCTGGGCCCTCTACTCGGGGGATGCCACCTGGGCCCTCTACTCGGGGGGTGCCACCTGGGCCCTCTACTCGGGGGGTGCCACCTGGGCCCTCTACTCGGGGGGTGCCACCTAGGCCCTACACTCAGGTTGATACAAAAGAGAAAACCATTTCCTCCTAATATGGTTAGTTATTGTCTGTCGGTTACGACACCAAATGCAAATTATGTTGCATCTGTGGATCCAGTCTGTGCAGCCAGACTATTTGAATAATGTCAACAACTTTGAACTAATATTTCTATTGGCAGAGCATGACAAAAGAGGAAACCATTTCCTCCAGATATAGTTGGTTATTGTTGGTTGTTTACTGTGAATGAAACAAGATAGGTTTAAGTTCACTTCTGCGCTCCAGTGGGCCCCTTGAGAAAAACACGTACGACTTATGAAGGTTACGTTTTGGCACGGAAAGAAATAATGAATGCTTAATTATAACCCTTTTTTAAAGAACAGGTAAAACAATTTTTAAATATGCTCATATCTCCCAACAGACAAATATTTTACTGGTGGTAGTTGCATTCCAACCACAAATAATATTGATAACATGGTTAATCAATCATAGGTTACACTGGGCTGTGCCCAGTCGAACCAGTTGTAGAGTTGCACTGGACAGCTCTCAGTACAACAGCTTACAAATAAACCAACCAAATGAAATGTGTTGCCTCTCTTCTGATTGGCTCACCTGTCGGGTCCTCTCGTCCAGGATGCGGGAAATGCTTATCTTCTTCCTCCCCATCTTAGATGCTGAGGACCAGATGGGGATCTGTGTGAAGTATTGTGTGAGTATTTCATGGTCGTAAAGGGACAGATCATTAGGTCTGCTAGTTGCAATCTATTTCGATGTATGTAAAGAAAAGTGAGGACAAACATGAATTTAATTACATTTAAGAAGGAACCTACTTTCAAATAAATGCTAACGCATTACATGCATTCAGAAAGCACTCAAAATGAAGACTCAAAACTCCAGCATCGTACACAAATGATTATCTCTACAATCTCAAAAAAAATTAAATAGTGCATTATTTTACTCAACATAAAACTCTATCTCCATTTCTCAAAGAGACAAATGAAATCATATTCACCTACCTGATGAGGTCACCGTTTGAAACACAGGCTTAAAAAAGAGTGCTTCTGTCTGTGTTGGCTACCTGTAAACATTAAGAGGCTCTCCGAAAGTGTCCCGTACACTCTGCTCTCGCTATCCCCACCTTATCTTATGAAGTGTGTATGGGCTCTTCAGGACTACTTAAAGATGCTGTTAGATTCAAGAGCAACCATTTCAGTGTAATTTGTTTGATATACCACGGCCATTCGTCAGCTTTTAGTGAGTGAAATGTGCTGTGAGAATATCCGTTTAGAATTGGCTGAGTCTGCTTCTACGTGAGTTTTGACCGCTCCTGGCTCAATTCTGACCAATCACGGTATCTCTTCCCTGATTGGTTATGGGAATCCAGAGGAGCGAGGGGAGGGGAGCAGAGAGGGAGGGTATGTTCTTGGGTGGTTTAGTGTCTAAATCTACTTCCAAATCCTACCTCCAGCTCATTTAAATGACAACAAAAGTAATGTCGTTATATCATTATATTTGATAGTGTTAATTAACCAGAATATAATTGATTAACCTTGATTGATTAACCATGTTATTTGTAACTACCACCAGTAATTTTTTCTCTGTTGGAGATATGAGCATATATTTGAGCATATATTTAATTATTGTTCTACCTGTTCTTTTAAAAAAGCGTCATTATTAAACATTCATTATTTCTCTCCGTGCCAGAATGTGTCCTTCATAAGTGGCACATGTTTTTCTCAAGGGGCCCACTGGAACAAAGAAGTGAACTTAAACTTATCTTGTTCCATTCACAGTAAACAACCAACAATAACCAACTATATCTGGAGGAAATGGTTTCCTCTTTTGTCATGCTCTGCCCAAAAATATATGTTCAAAGTTGTTGACATTATTCAAATAGTCTGGCTGCACAGACTGGATCCACAAATGCAACTGATTTTGCATTTGGTGTCGTAACCAACAGTTACCAACCGACAATAACCAACTATAATAGGAGGAAATGGTTTGCTCTTTTGTCTCATCCTGAGTAGAGAGCCCAGGTTGCACCCCGAGTGGAGAGCCCAGAGACCCCGAGTAGAGGGCCCAGAGGCCCCAAGTAGAGGGCCCAGGTTGCACCCCAAGTGGAGAGCCCAGAGACCCCGAGTAGAGGGCCCAGAGACCCCAAGTAGAGGGCCCAGGTTGCACCCCCCGAGTAGGGGCCCAGAGACCCCAAGTAGAGGGCCCAGGTTGCACCCCCCGAGTAGGGGCCCAGAGACCCCAAGTAGAGGGCCCAGGTTGCACCCCGAGTAGAGGGCCATGAGACCCCGAGTAGAGGGCCCAGAGACCCCAAGTAAAGGGCCAAAGGTAGTACCCCTAGGAGAGGGCCCGGGTAGAGCCCTGGGGTACCCCTATATCTGAGTACCTGAGCATAGGGCCCTATTCCCGGGGTACCTGGGCCCAGGTAGCGCCCTGGGGGTAGGTGGAGCTCCGACCCTCTCCCATTAGGGATGCACTGCAGGGCTGAGCTCTAGTGTGAGCTGGTCCTGACCCGGTGGCTGAGCCCTCTCTCCCCCTCCGTGTGTCTGCCCGTCCCTCTGTCTGTCTGCCCGTCCCTCTGTCTGTCTGCCCGTGGGACCAGGTCACCTTCACCAAGCGGCGGTTCGGTCTGATGAAGAAGGCGTACGAGCTGAGCGTCCTGTGTGACTGCGACATCGCCGTCATCGTCATCAGCGGCAGCAACAAGCTGTTCCAGTACGCCAGCAGCGACATGGACCGCACGCTGCTGAGGTACACGGAGCACGGCCAGGCAACGCAGAGCCACACCAACGCCGACATCGTGCAGGTGAGGGGGTGGCGGCCTATCGGCTCGGGGGTTCAGCTGTGTTCACTGGTAGGTTGGGTTGTGATGCCTTATCTGCTGAATAACTGATTTACAGACTGTAAAACACCGCAGGACTAAGTACCGGCAAACTGATATAGTCTCACAGTACTTGTATAGTACTACAGTACTAACATAGTACCACGGCATCAGAGTACTACTTATTAGTATTACAGTAATACAGTACATCCTGAGACACTCTTCAGATGGGTAGGCTGGGTCGCATTTGACTAAACTCGAGCTATTCTTTATTATTAACCGCTAACCCCACACGGGCAGACAGGCAGAAAGTCAGGCATTGTTTCCTTCCGTGTCAAAAGGTATCCTTCTTGGCACAAAATGTATATGTGGTAGGTGATTTTCTCAAGGGCTCACTGGAACGCAGAAGTGAACTTAAGTGGTTCATTTGTCATGCTCTGCCAATTGATATATGACTCCCAAGTTGTTGACAATATTAAAGTAGTCTGGCTGTACAGACTGGATCCACACATTATAACTGATTTTGCATTTGGTGTCGTATCACACAGGCATTTCCTCAAACCTCAGAAACAACCACAGACACAATCATTCTGTTTATTTGTCTGAGTGTTGACGGATGAGGGACATTGAGCTGTCAGTACAACTACAAAAGCGATTCAAAACAGGCGGTGTGTTTTGTCTAGATGTTAACAACAAAATACCTCAAACTCACTCACACTTTATTTCCGTCAGTGTTTCAGCAGAGAACACGAACCAGTGGAGTCCTCAGGTGACCGGAATCAGAATTCAACCGAAACAACCACGTTAAACTGATTCTACTTAACAAACCAGGTTAAAACTGATTCTACTGCAACAAACCAGGTTATACTGATTCTACTGCAACAAACCAGGTTATACTGATTCTACTGCAACAAACCAGGTTAAACTGATTCTACTGCAACAAACCAGGTTAAACTGATTCTACTGCAACAAACCAGGTTAAAACTGATTCTACTGCAACAAACCAGGTTAAACTGATTCTACTGCAACAAACCAGGTTAAACTGATTCTACTGCAACAAACCAGGTTAAACTGACTCTACTGCAACAAACCAGGTTAAACGGATTGAGGTTGAACTGATTCTCCTTTAACAAACCAGGTTAAACTGATTGAGGTTGAACTGATTCTACTTTAACATAACATGTTATGTCCCTCAAGGCAAAAAACCAGTGTAGGCCAGATGTGCTGTATAACATCCAGCATGTCAGTTATCAGATAACTGGGATGAGTCTGGGGTGAGTCTAGATTTAATCTAAGATGGGTCTTGGATGAGTCTAGAGTTAATCTAGGTTGAGTCTGGGGTAAATCCAGGTTGAGTCTGGGATAAATCCTGTGGGGTATTCCCCAAAGCCGGTTTTATCACAGAGCAGGTTTTGCGCAGGTTAAGTTTGGAACATAACCCTGGTTTTGGGTATTTAAAGCCGCCTTCACTGCATATTTCATGTGTTCACAATGGCATGCCATTTTGATGAGAGGCCTGTTAATATCGGAGCGCAAATTATTCGTGCAATCCACCGGGAGCGATTAATAAGACCACGGCTCGACATCTTGGCATATCCGGATGACTTTTTGCTGGAGAGATATAGATTCTCGCGCATTCTCCGTTTTTTGCAAATTGTAGTTTTACCAATAATGTTGGAGGTGCTGAGCACATCTCAGTCCTTTCAGATGACCCATCCACGTCTGGACCTAGATTTTCATTGGCCTCCTATCATACAAAGAGCAATATTGGCTGAGTACTATGCCGAGAGGCGCATACAACAGAAAGTATAAAATAGTCCTAACGGATTTACATCCACTGGAGAATGTTGGATCGTAGCCGGCGGCTCCATTACAAGCACTAATCCATCTTGATCTGTGAAGTGGACACTTTTAGGTTTTGTATCCAGTTACCAAAAAAAAAAACACTCGGAATATTTGCGTTGTGGCACGCACACGGTTTGCATGCGTTACTTCGAAGACAAACAAAATTTAAAACACAAGAAAAACAGAAAAACCAACATTCAACCAGTGGGGTACCCTCACATGGCCCCTGACTCTCTGAGGAGGTACCTCCAGGTACCCCCTCCATGCCAGGGTGCCCTGAATTTATGTCTATTGCCAGCTCCTCCACCGGGGCCAGATCTCTGTTGGCGTTTTTACGATTGGCTTAAAATAAAGGGCATATTTAAATGCAGGAGTGACAAACATGGTATGACAATTTAAATGCTGGACTGACAAAATATAACATGATGGTGGGAAAATACCTGTTTGTATGTTTTTATACTTCATTTTTACTTGATCCGCTGACCGCTTGGGAGCCATCGGAGTCTACATATTTTTTAGAAGAAAAGGGTTATTTGGGAGGAACATTTAGAATGCTTAACTGGGATATTAATAGATTCATGTCTCAAATTTTAAGGATCATGCTTTTGACATGTAACTAACGCATTTACGCGGTCAGCGATCCGCTGCCAGGCTTTGGTTCTCTGGGTGGCAGAGGCTTTAGCGTTCCCTTTTCTTGTGATAATGTCCTTCTCCTCATCATAGCTCTCCAGGAGAACCTGGAGTTCCATTTCTTTGAAATAAGCAGCCGTTTCGCCATTTCGATCAGGGTTTCCATGATCCATACATCACGTCTTTATAGGTTTGGCGTGGACGCGCACAACCCTGTGTTAACCAACCCCGTGTTGATTGAACTCATGCATAACCCGTGCGGTGGAACTGAAAGCTCTGGTTTAGTTGGCACAGGGTCAATCAACCTAGAGTTCAGCGTTAACTCAGTGTTTGTTAAACCTCCGTTTGTGAAACACCCCACAGGTTGGATTCTGGGGTGAGTCTGGGGTAAATTCTGGATGAGTCTTGGGTGCGTCGGAAGTGAGAAAAAGCTGAATTTGTCTCAATGTTCACTGGTAACTTGTTGTTTGTGGAAGCATTGACTTGTCTTGAAGTTGCATATTGTATTCTGCCTTCTGGTTTATGTGAACACAGCTGACACGCACAAAAATACACACACAGTGTGCACATTAACCATGTGCACAAGCAACCCTTGTTGTATTACAAAAGTAATATGAAACTTCCCCATGTTCAAATAAAATATATTGAGGCGCTCAGTCTTGCGGTCGGCTCTATACATCAATACATTTGTGAACATTGAACACAACGAACAAAATCATGTTTTTTCAACGTAACGTTTCATACAATACATCTGTGTACAGACAGACATTTGGATTGGCTGGTTGTTATCAACCTCTCCAGGGACATGGGAATGATCGTTGTCACCGGTTGCCTTGGTAACGCACAACTTTGAAGTCCAACGAGGAAACTGGTTGGGCGTCATTCTGTCATTCCTTCACAGCCCCACCGTTTATCAGCGCTCATGGGAACGATGAAGGCACGCACAGGCCACGCCCATTCCACAATGGGCCCCGACCTACCTCCCCACGGCGGTCTGTCAATCATTGTGGCCTCCTTCATGCCCTCGGTGCTTCTGCCGAAGTGCCGGGTCTCAGACAGCCACCAGTCACAGTGCAAGGCAGAGCCAAACAACACCAAAGGGGACGGGGCCAAAGGTGAGGTCATCCCTGGAGGTCAAACATCTGCAGGCAGCGGCTGGAGCAGCAGTAGGCAACAAAGCTCACCGCGGATCTAGAGAGAAAGAGACCCCACACACAGACACACACACAACAACAGTTCAATCAGTGGATGGGGATATAGGAATGGAGAGGGGGAAATGGCTTTAAGAGATAGATATGTGGTGTGTGTGTGTGTGTGTGTGTGTGTGTGTGTGTGTGTGTGTGTGTGTGTGTGTGTGTGTGTGTGTGTGTGTGTGTGTGTGTGTGTGTGTGTGTACACAGGTTCACATTACTATTGTATCAGGTGTTTTCCGGAGGCCGGCAGCCTGACCTGTGTGAAGTTGGCCCCCCGTCTCATTCAAAATATTAAAATAACACTGCTGTTCGTTTGTGCTAGGTTTGTGCTCGTTTGTGCCGTAAAAATTATCGTTTGTGCTGGTAAGGATTTTGAGTAATTCAAAAATTGCATTTTTCTGGCATGTGACGTCACCCAGCCCCCGTTCCACGCCCAAATCTCATCAAAATAGTCCCAATTGTTTAGTGCTACGTTTGTGCTGGTTTGTGCCGTCAAAAGAAAATTGTTTTGGCTATTATGGTTTCTTAGTTTGTTCCCGTTAGATTTTTCACACATGAACGTCACTCAGCCCCCCGTCCTCCTTCAAATCGCGTCAAAATGGTCTCTTATCGTTAGTGCTACGTTTGTGCTGGTTTGTGCAGTCAAAAGAAATGTTTGTGCCACTATAGTTTAAAATATATTCCCGTTTGAATTCTCTCATGTGACAAGTTATTATTAAAACTTGATTTTGCTATGTTGTTTTGTTATGTAACAGCCCCCTGTCAACGTCAAAATGTCCTACAAATAGTCTAATTTGTTTGTCCTACGTTTGTGATTTTTTTCTGCTGTCAAAATTAATGTTTGTACCAATTAGTAAATGTTTATAAACTATTGTGAAGTGATAAAATAAGGGGGATATGTGAATGAATGAATCCCAAAAGGATTTGTATGAAGGCCACCGATTGTCCGGTAAGAACAGATGATGTCAAGGTCCTAATAACAAAATAAGAATGGTATGTACTTCCACACGCACACTCTCTATATGTGGATGGCAGGATGAACATGATTTGACTGATGAACACGCTAATGATGACACTCTCCTCCAGCTTCTGTATTGACAACAACTGGACAAGTGGGTCGGGGGGGGGGGGGGGGGGTTCGGGGGACCATGAAACTGGACTTGGGATAGCCAGTGAAGGTCAGGGTCTCTATGGAACTCTGGGATCAAGTGATTGGGTGACCACTCTATCGTCCCCCAATCCCTTTTGACCTGCACAACGGGATGCACAGCTGGAAGCCGCTGGTAGAGAGCAGGTTTTTGAAGAGGAGTAATGAGCAACAGGATTACTTAACACCACAATAAACTTGAGAGATAGTTATTTCACATATCTGTAGCCTACTTTCTGGTGATTGTTCTTGAAAAAGAAGGAACCCCAAATAACTGCAACGAACTTCATCTGTCAAAGGTAAGATATAGCACCCAACATTACACATTTCTTTAGTAAAACTTAATGTTTGACCAGAAATTACTCAAATTGAACTATGTTTAAAGACATTCGTTTTAGATAAGAAATGAAATGCATATGATAAAAAAGCTGCTTAGTCTCATTAGCAAAACTAACAGCTCATCGTGGGATAAAAAACTCAACGTATCAATTTGGAGAGCTGACACAAGTAGTGGGGGATGGGCATGGCTAATGTACAGTGGAGGTACCGTTTATCCAGTAAGTGGTAGTAGCGCACCAATATCAGTAAATTAAAATAACAAATTGTAACAATTCTACCTTAAAATAACAACTTGAAAAAAATTGTGCCGCTACAATTACTTTTAATACGGAGAATGGCATCTCCGGCCTTGCCATGGGTGTCGGTAGGGAAATTACTAGGGGAGCAAAAAACTCCTTAGTGCTGCTTAAAAGTTTTGCGCTAGGAGTACGAGGGCACATTGTACCTCATTACATGCCCAAATGCAAAGGTGTTGATAGCATATGATAGGCTGATATGGACCAAAGATTTTAACAGCTGTAACCACTTTTTTTCTTTTTTTTTTTTTTTACTGTATATATGGTTATATATGTAGTAATAATATATCCTATAACAAACCTATGGAGAATGTAATGCATCTCATTTTAAATTGGATATCTGGTTAACAACATCGTTTTTACCATATACAATACTTTAAGACCTCAGATTTGTAAGAGACATTGTCAAACCATTCTGAAGACCTAGAGAGTTATATTGCATCTCAATGACAACTAGATCTAACTGAACAGTCATCACATTTATTAACACGAACTAACAACATAACAAGCAAGGATTGTACATAAATTACATTAAAACTGAAATTACAAAACATTACTTCTTGTAATAGACGTACATGCTGTGATCAAAAATTCAACCAAAGACATTAATTACAAATGTAATGGTTTTCCCTTAGATGCCGAGATGATCCCAATCTTGTGGCCACCGATGAGGTCACTAAAGTTTATGTTGGCAGCCAAGGACGACATATTGCAACGGCCAGGACATTGTGCCACCCTCACATGCAATCTGGGCAAATCTGAGTGAGGAGCTTGGATGCAGAATGACACCAAAAGCCCCGTACACCTATGTCAAACTGAATAGGCATGACATTTGGGAAAAGCTGGGGAAGATGGAGGAACATCCTGAGGAGTCTCCCAGTTCAGATGACCGCCAATCGGACACAGTTGTGTTCGAACTGCAGATTCCTTTTCAGGAATGGAAGGAGCAGTTTTTGGAGGAAGCACTGTACCAGTGCAGTGAAACCAAAAGCAATGCAAGGCGTTATTCAATTTTAAAGCCCTCTTGGACTCGCCTTCTAAGTGAGAAAATTTGGAGAGCAAAACAGTCTGAATGTACCCTTACCTTTAAAAGGGCAAAAGTGCACCCCAACAGTGCCTCAAGGTGCCTAATTTATAGGTGGTAAGCTGCACAGAATGCCATGGTAACACTGCAGATAACCGCAGACACAACTGCCAAAAGAGCATGAACCCCGTGATCCTGGAACTGCTCTACTGGAACAGGTGAATGAAAGTCCTCCACAGCGGCAAAGGAAAACGACATTTTTAGCCGGTGAAGAGAGGGTGAAGGTGTCGAGGAGCCTCTGGCGGGGAAACAACTTCCTCATGTGTGGGAGAGCAGCCCAAGGCCAAAGACCTGATGCCCATGGGCGACCGTGAGCCAAGCCACCTACCCAGCCTATCTACTCTGAGAAAGGCAAAGTCAGACAGGGGAAGTAAGGAGTTGCAGCACACAGATCCGGTCTTGTCACTGCAGCTTCTGAAGTACAGTGCCAGTTTGAGTGGGAGCATTTTTGACATTGGGCTGGACAAGTTCTTTTGCCACTACTGGACCCCTTCGCAGATGGAGGTGTACAAGTCCCCTTTCAAAGCTCGCCTGGTCCTGTGTTAGCTTGATGCCACACTGGTGGTGTTGGTAAGACGACCTGAGCAGGACCAACAAGATAAATCTGGCCACATATTCCTATATCAAGGACTCCTGTCTGCTCACACTGGTATACACACACACCGGTAGTACAGATGCTGTCTGAAAAAGCCAACAACATTGACAGCAATTGGCAAACTGGCTAATTGAGTGGCATAGAGCAGGGGCACCAATTCCAAAAGAGGCTGTGTCAGATTTCTCACTGGCATTATTAGGGGCTCTTGTCAAGGCCTTCACACCTCAGCCCGACCTAAGGGCTTTCATAAATACCTGCTTTGGTGTACTACTGGGTCACGCAGACTCACATCAGTTACCTCCCTGCTTCATACGAGTAGATGTTGCCCATTGCATCAAACTCATCACTCGATGGGAATGTCTACGAAAAAAGGGACGCAGAGTGAAGGACTTTTATGTGAGGGCATTTGCACAGCTTTTGCAATGCCACTACAAATTGAAAGATGCAAGACCACCTCAGATCCAGTCAATTGCAGTTGTGGCCCCTTAGCGAGTCAGAGGGAAATGATGAACATGGCAGACCAGTCAACCTCCGAAATCTGTTAAACACAGGTCTCAAAAAAAGAAGAATTGCAGAGGCCTACCAACCCTGGACATATGCCTGGATGATGATATGGGACCAAACAGCGGACGGAGTGACCTGAAACATCCAGCCATTCAGTGACTGAAATGCAACACGGGATGGCAAGATCCGGGGTTGCCGAAATCTGTGTTGAGGGCAGAATACTTGCATCACATGGGGGTGACCGGGATAATCTGCATTTCCTTCCTGAGCTGCTTCCTCACTTAATCAGGATGTGCTAAAAAAAGAAAGAGAGGGCATTCAAGGTCTCCAGGCAGCACTTGTGGAGGGAGTCGAACTGCAACCCTCAATATGCCTAAGACCTCTAAACACAGAAGCAGCTAAGCCATCAATGGAAGTGGACCCTTCCATGCCAGCGCCCCTTTGCATTGGTATGGTTGACCATGGTTACTCCAACAGGTGCAGCAACTGTGGGTCGAAATTGCTGCAGAGTGCACCTACAGACTCCAAGACTTTCCCATGGACATCACCATTGGAAATGAGCAGTTCCCTCTCCTTAGGGGCGTTGTTTCATTTTTTACTCCAGGGCATGACTGGCAAAGGCTATGGAACACACTATGTGGCATTCTGCAGGAGGACGTTCTCGGCATGGGAAGCGGTATGAATGACCTGACCAAAGGGGTTTCCACCAGTACAGGAAAACACATAGCGTGCCCAACCTCATGTTTTGTTTCTACACAAAAAGAGCAGTAAAAAACATTCCATTCATGTTCTGCTTCATGTTCAGCAAGAGATGCTATTTTTTATAAAATCTGATTTGTTGATTAATAAAGGGCACACGCAGTTGCGTTGCCAACCTGAGAAATTGCCTCTTTACTCCTCTTATCACATTTCCGAATACCTTTAATCCTTTGGGTTATCAACAAAATGAGAATGGGTGACTTAAATTTGTATTTGGTAACAAGCTTGATTGGAATAGACCTATTAAGAATTGATGCGTCGATGTCATGAGGTTGTATTTTAAATTGTTCAAAACACTGTCTCACAAGGTTAACGTATACAAAAAAAAAAAACAACCTTCCTGGTTGGCGAGTGAAAAGTGGTAAAAATAGATACCTAGGCAGTTTCTTCTGCTTTGCCGGTCAAGTGGTACAGTGGTATTGGTTGCCTGCTGCTCTGGCTGAGTGGCACATTCTTGTGCATCTATTTGTTTGTGTTTCATCTCCATGACCCTGCTACTTACAGCAGATACCGTGACAAGTGGCTTAATAAAGAATATTTTACATCTAAATCAAAACCAGACTGAAAGTGAAACCAAACTCAAATGTATTTGAAAATATACACACAAAAACAAGCAAACACCTCATATAAAACAGGACATACAAAATGTGATGATTGGGGAAACAATCAAATTATTTGACGGCACAAAACGATAGAGCCTATTTTTGAGATTTCAAAGTGGACTTGTGGGCTGTGAGGTCAAGCGTGAGACATAGCATAAAGGCTTTAACATTAAACTTAAAAACTATAGTTGTTAAGAATTGAAGGTGATGTGCAGAACTTAAATGCACGACTCAGAACTCAGTAGTTGTTGAATAAAGAACAAACGTTTACTGGCAAGATTACGGTACACAGGTAAGCAAACATTAATCCAAAATAGGGCCACACAGGTTCAGTCCGAGGTCAGAAAACACGAGTAACACAATGATAACATACGTAGCACGGAGAAATACAATGAACACACCGCTGAACATGACGAGAACGCAACGAGTAACAAGAATACATAGACAAGCACAAACCTGGCACAAAACGATAGAGACCATTTTGCAGCGATTTGAGTTGACGGTGGGTGTGTTGCATTTAAACAGAGGGCCAAAATTAAGTTGTATTAATTAACTTAAAAAGTAAAAGTATCAAAAACAGTTTCTTTTAACCAGCAACAAACCAGCACTAAGCGTCGCACTAAACATAGAGACCAATTTTGACGCGATTTGAAGATTTGCATAGGGGGGCTGAGTTACATGCACGTGAGAAAAATTCAAAACTGGAATATCTTTTAAACTCGTAGTGGGCAACAAACATTTCTTTTTGGACTGCACAAACCAGCACAAACGTAGCACCTACCGAATAGAGAGCGCATTTTGAACGATTTGAGCGTTCTAGGGGTGATGGTTGCCATAACAAGTGGACTGGTTTACATAACAGAAGGGAAAATAAAGTTGTATTAATTACTTAAAAAGTAAAGTATCAAAAACATTTCCT
>OLKM01001526.1:0-44314 GCA_900291075.1 Melanogrammus aeglefinus
CTATCGTAATTTCTCTGAGGTAAAGTAAGCCTCAGGTATGTTCGTTACGTCGTTTGGCCGACCCAATTCGATTCACCCCGGAAACTGAACGGGAGTGTTTCGCGGATGCAGTCTAGTTTCCGCGGTGCGGTGGATCGGCATCATGGATGCACGCCATTGCAGGTTCTCAGCTGAGTCAGTCCGACTGCAGTGCTACGGGAACTCGACTGAACTGGGAGGGAGTCGTTCGCCGAATCGTTTGTATTTTTTTTTTTTTTTTTTTTCGTTAGGCCTGGGTTTCGGTTAGGCGGTAAAATCGCATCATGGAATGCACTCGCATTGCACGGTTTCGCAGCTGAGTCAAGTCAGACCAGTGGAAGTTAGTGCTACCGCGGGAAACTCACTGAACAACGAGATCGATTCGGCGAACGCACTCCTCTTGGGCGAACTGAATCACGCGCCGAACCTGGTTCCACGAACGATCACTATAATCCACCTCTTGTTATGTCCGATAACACTAAAAGCAGGAGCGGTAATGAGTGGGGAAATCTCCCCAGCTTCTTGCGGGCATTTCTCCACGAAGACACGCCCCTTATCTTGTCCCTCAGAGGCAACGCCTCCTTTTGGCTAGAGTTTTAACAAGCAAAATCTGAACATAATTAGCAACACCAGGGCCTATTCAACTAGCGCACCGTGGGCCATGAAAGGAATTGATTTTTTAAAATCATGTTGCTAACTATAAATCCCCTAGAATGGTTTAGGCGCATATTTACTGATTATGACTCCATAACATAAGCCTCCAGACAGGGTTCTCACTATATGGGTGCCGGGGAACCAGGGCAGAATATTTTCAAGGACCCCCCCTCATAACCGCAACACAAATGTTCATATAGGCTTGTCTATTTTGTTCGTTTTTAGATGCTTTTTTGAACTCTTTTTTATGCTTTCATATTCAGCGTAATATCACACAATGATGTTCTAAGGCATTTAAATTGCACTATTGGGCCTAACTTTACGCAATATGGTAAATAGTTTTAAGCTTTTTTAATTTACTTTTTATAAATGTTGGATAAAAATCCGGCCACATCCACACAATAGTTTGGCCATTTTGGTAATTCATACACAGAAAATAACAATGAAGGTCAAGAGACAACGATCATTGGCCAAAAAGCATTGAAATGTAAGCATATACTGTTGAACAAATAAATACTCAATCATTGAGAAGACAAGTTTAGTAGGTAATCATGAATCAAAGCTAATCTGTGTATGTGTGGGGTAAAATGAACTGCAAACTAGTGGGCAACAGGCTTTTGTATTAGTATAGATGGCTTAAAGACAATGAAATGTGCGCTGAATGGGCAGTATAGGTAAAGAGAGAATCAAACTTTTTTAAACTTTTAGAGAGGAGAGAGAGGAGAGAGGTCGAGAGGCGAGAGAGAGAGATTAACTGTAGAAACACAGTGGAACACAGTACAAAGTGGGCAATATCAACTCTTTGATTAATCAAATCAGTTAGTGTTGACCAAACAAAGCACTGGACTATAAGGTTGGCAATTAATGGATACTCTTAAACAGAAAGATGAATAGGCCCCCATATTAGAAGATTAATGTTGTCACTTAATGATATTGGTGTGGCCCTGTCTCTAACTAGCACATAGTTGTCGAGTCTTGGCGTGATGGACGATAAACAGAACTTCTAAGATCACTCTCCACTGGAGACGAGCTTTTGTTAATTGGTCCTTCATGTTTCAAATTGAGAACGTGACTCGCATAATATAGTAGTAAGGCAATGGTAACAATACTGATGTCCTTGTGCTGTAGCTCAGGATACTTATGTGAGGGGAGGGCCCAAGTTCCTACATTGCTCACCTGCTGGAATCGGGCCCTTTCAGAGTCGCGATCACAAGAATAAGTCCACCCAACTCATCCTTGCGGCTTTGGCTAGTTAGACCGCTACAATGGTTACTCCCTGGGAGCAAAAGGGATCTCGCACCAGTTCCAAGCCTCAGTATTTAACGTCCTGCGAAGTAGTCGAATTCAAGTGCTTCCTGAGTGCAGTGGAGGTGGAGAGGTGGCTACCTTCTTTTCACTGGCAGCAACTGTTATTTTGCGTGAGATAAAACCGTGGGTTTGCGGGACATGTCGGTCACTCCACCTTGGAGTCTTCTTCTCCTAGCTCAGTTTCCTCATGAAAGCAGTATTTTGGTCGCTAACGTCAGGATGGTGCTAGGCTCCCTGGAATGAAGAGGTTTGGAGGGCTATTGGAGAATTGTGAATGATTCCCAAGATTGCCCAATTTGGGCACCATACTCTGGGTCGGAAAACAACTCTGCGAGGTCGGGCTTTTCAACTCAGAAACTCTGAGCATTCGCTGCGTAGCTCGAATACCGCTAGAAGCACTTCCCACGAGAGAGGCAACTTATCAGAATAGTAAAGCAGTGGCGTTCAAATGGGCCGCATCCATCTCCTGACAAAGTTGGCCAAACAAACGTGACTGCAATGCCTCGACTTAACAAAATTAACTGCAGCTTAAAGCTGTACTGAACAAAAAAAGTGCAGATCTGGTTTAATACCTTGGAGGTGAGCGGCTTGCCGGTGCAGCATACATTGGCACAGATTTCACTTTTGGATTTACTGCTTTATCGGCGAGTGACAACGCACGGCTGCTTTGCGGCCCGTCATTGCCTGCAGCTTTCATCAGTGCAAACAGCCCACATTTCCCCCACTCAACTTATGGAATCAAAAAACTTCGTTCAGGATCTTTGAATAGCCTCCCTCGCCGGGTGTCCTGCGCAGGAGCCTCTTTGGTCAGAATAGAAGTCCTTCCAAACATGGCTCCATCCCACGGGTAGTGCTAACAAGAGTGATTAGCTTGTGGCTGCGCTAAGCCCACATCAGTTCGATTCGTCCAACTGTCTGGAGCATAGCAACTGCACTGGCAACGAAGTCTCCTCAGAAGCTGGCAGCTGATATCATCGTCGACAGGTCATCGATCTTCCCGCTTCACGGTGTCATCGGAGAGGGGTTGCTTTTAAAATTTATTTGGCTGCCTCTGTCCGAGGCATTACCTCAGCACATACCCACTGTTGGCTGGAGGATCAGGCTCTTGCGGCAATGCGTATGAGGCTTCCATCATGCTGGGCTGAGGCCACTAAAAATGAAGCCTTCTGTGCGCTCTCAGACATGTGGCCAAATTAGTGAGTTTTGATCGTTGATGGATATATTCTTCACCTTTCCTCACAAAGATTCCTTTGATTTATCCTGTATGTACTCTGGGTGCTTGATTAGGAGATGACGCTTTAGGCTAGCCGGCTTCATTGATTTGTTCGCCATCACTTAAAGACACAGCAACGCACATCGGGCTTCCCCACTGTTTCTCAACAAATCCAAAGACATGTAGTTTCATCAGTACCTCTTAACTTTTCTGGGCTTTGTTTAGGATTTCAGTATTAGGGGCCCTTTTTAAATATTTATCCATTGTGGATTCTGCCTCGGTATGCTACTTAAAAAGTTTTCAGAGCTCGAGAATGCATTGACAGATTGACGTAATGTAAACAGAGCCACTATTGGCCCAAAATGAAAAGCAGGGCGGTGGGCTGAAACACAATGCGGCCTGTTTATTGGCTTTCATTTAGTTATTCAGACCTGTGAGATGTCGAAGCCTGAGGGAGTTTGACGTATGTAAAAGCCGAGTGTTCATCTGGTTTAAACGTTCCACCTAGACGAGTAATGACGACCAGGCCCAGGCACTTTCTCATAAATACAGGTAATGTTTATGTTGTAACAAGCTCTTCAGCGACCCCTGGCAACGCGCCGGCGGAACCCGGGGATTTTTTTTTTTTGTCCCCGGACCCCACTTTGATAAAGACCACTGTTCTAGACGGCACTAAGATCTTCTGAGACAATCTGTTAATTATCGCCCAGAGTAAACCGAAACATGGGAAAGCAAGATTTAGTTACTATGGCAACAAATAGCTGGAATAAACTCGGCCTGAGGATTTAAGATTTGCCCAACTCTGATGCCTTTAAAACAAGACGAAGACTTTTATGTTGGCTTTGACTTTCTGCTAATCGTTAAATGCGATTGGCACTTCTATCTTTATTTTCGTCTAAAAATGCTTTTCAAACTATGCCTTTAATTTCTATAATTCTTACAAATGTTTGGCATGTTTTTCTTTTTCTATTAATTAAGTTTTAATTCGTTATGACAATGTTTATATGTGAAGGCACTTTGAGTCTGCCTTCAGTATTGAAAAGTGTTATATAGAATAATGTTGGCCTTGCCTTCGGCTCACCTCCCGGGATTCTGAGCGTAGACCGAGTTGGCGTGCAAATAATGGCTGGCCCGTAAGAGATTTATTTTCTTTGTATTTGTACCCGACAGGTTGGGTCCTTTTATATGGTTGATTAAATGGCTCTTTACAGAACCTTGATTTCATTCGGGGCTATTATTCCAGTTCACCATGGTATGCATTGCACGCGGTCTTGCTGTGGGCGTGCAATTTCAATGTAAAGTTGTGGCTAATGTAGCTAACAATAACAATGACAGCAATTTCATGACACAATAAGAAGAACGGGTACGGCTATGAGTGCTCTGAGAGAGACCGGAGATGAAGTCACGAGTGCAACTCGGAAGGCTGGTGTCCGAGGCATATGGATTCACTCATATAACCTGGCCCCTTATGAGGACCATGATGGAGCCAAATTCCAAATCGGCGCGTCTGAGATTTCTTCTTTTTTTTTTTGTAATAGGCGGAGTGAGGATACCTGCTAGTGCTCGTTTTACACCTAACACCCAAATTCTAGGCTACTGAGACTCCGGACCATAGGCAGGCTAGGGGAACTCTCACTACTGTTAGAAAAGGACCTCCTAAAGTGCCATGCGACCTTTATAAATATGGAATGGAGGAGAGAGCGGGAGAAGATGGAGTCAGAGAAGTTTTTGTTAATTGAATACGTTCAAATGAATGTCACCAGATTGTACATTGACAAAAATGGCCATGCCCACAAACACTCCTGACAAAGCTGCAAAACAAAGAGCGGCGGCAGGCAGGTTTTAAGTGGTGCCCCCAAAGGAGAAAGTCACTGGTTACCACATGGAACCAGTAGAAGAATACTATTTCTTGTAACTCTGCTGAATTCCCGTGATTTCTCAAATGTGTTGAAATCCCAAGCAAAAGCTCAAATGTATGTACATGCCTCTGTCGTCATGACACATGACATGGTACCCATCGTCAGAGAAATACAGTGTTAAGTTGTTAAAGTATGTGTCTGGTGGAACGGAGTGTTTGTAAGTAATAACTGTAACTTCTATTAATTTTCATCTAAATTAAATAAAACAAAGACAGACATTTTATAGTTGACTACAGGGCCCACAAAAGGTTGACACACACACACAAACACATCACACATTGCACACACACATCACACAGCGACACACACACACCACACACACACAGCACAACACACACACCACAGCACACACACCAACACACACACACACACACACACCGCCTGTCTGGCCTCAGCTCAGATCCATTTCACGTCTCGGTCGTTTAATATCGATTTTTGTCGCTTGCTTCTAGTCTGCATCTGCCCTGTCGTTGCTTTCTGTCACACTCCGTACGACACGGTACCCATCATACCTATGCACTGTCAACCTTCTCAAGTGAACCTTTCTGCGTCCTCCTCGCGTTGTTTTAGTATAGTATCGACAGCACCCCTAACCCTTGACTCAAAGGATCACATGTGTGCGCGTTGCAGCATGTTGAGCGTATTCTCCAGAGTGAATCAGTAGAAGCTATACATTCATCTGCTGTGATAAAAAATGTGCAACCGATGGTTCACACACACACACGACACACACATCACACACACACATCACACACACACACACACACACACACACACACACACACACAGCACCACACACACACACACACACACACACACAAAGTAGACTGAGCCAGAATAAGCCCATTGGGCTTGGGGATCTCATTATCCACACTGCGACCATTTGAGGAGCAGACCGAAAGAACTTGGTGTTTAAATAAATTAACAACATATTTCTCTACGGCTTGGGATACACAGACCCAGCAAAATGGAGAGGTGTTTTTCAAACGCACCAATACATAAGTGGCTTTCTGTCTCCTGTGAATAGGGCATCCGTCCTCAGGGAGTTTAGCTTCCCATAACTCTCCCTTTTCCGAGGTAAGTCGTTTTAATACAGTTTGACGTGTCAATTGTTATTCTGGAGGCCCCTTCTGCCTCATTCTCGTAGCCAGTCGTCTCATGCTTTTATTCTTAATAGCTCCAGTGCGTTCTGAGTACCAGTCACAGACCCTTCACCTTCTGCCACAGTTCCTAATTGGGCCTCTAAAAACACACACACACACACACACACACACACAAACACACATACATCTTTCTTTCAGTCAACTGATGCTGTCATCTCCCCCTTCCATCGCTGCACCCCTCCCTGCCTCCGTCACAGTCCCTCACCCGCCTCTTCATTCATCTCTGGCCGTTACCATCCAGACTTGTTTATGCGTCGAGCCCTCCCAGTGGACGGCGGTCAGACGGCGCTCCATTAGACTGCCAGAGAGACACACATCACCGGCCTGCCACTCGGCACTCATCTGGAGCAGGGCACCACGGAGGGGGAGGAGGGAGCACTGAGGAGGAACAAGAGGAAACCGGGGAGGCTGGCCGAGCCATCCCCGCGTCTCTGCCTTCTGATTTCCTAGCCTATTGAATTTCAGACTAACATGAATCACTGCTCCGTGGAGGAAATGCTCCTTGACAGAAAGAATGAGAAACATCGCTAGTTGATGGTGTGTGTAATGTTGCCGGTGTGTGAGGGGAGGCGTCGTGCACATGGGTACGTTTTGAGTCAGAGGGAGGAGGAGAGATGCATAGAGCATGGGAAAGACAAAGAGTCAGTGCAGGTGAGTCATGTCTGTGTTTGGAACAACCCCATCCTGTCTGCTGGGCCCGTTTGCATGAAGCATTCAGTGAGGCCCTCCGCGCAGGGCGTCAACTCTGTGAATCTAAGACCACCGGACGAACCCCAAAACTCAGGCCAAGATAATGCAGCTCAGCTTCTGCGTCAAATCACTGGGTCATCTCCCGCCTCGACTACTGCAACTCACTCCTGGCGTGGCTCTACCTGCCTCAGCGATTCAAACTTTTGCAGCGCATCCAGATGAGCGCCAGCGCGCGCCTCGTGTTTCAACCTACAACAGTTTCTCCCATGCTAACCCCCTCTTTGCCGCGACCTCCACTGGCTCCCTGTAGTAGCTCGGCATCAAATTTAAGACCGATGGTAACTGGCGATACAAGGCAGTCGATGGAACTGCCCCTGCCTTACCTCCCAAGCATTGTAAAGGCCACACACCGCCAGCTCGATCCCTCCGCTCAACTAACCTCACAGACGTCTGGTAGCGCCAATTGCTAAGAGCTAGCAGAAGGTCGCTCAGCAAAGTCACAACTTTTTCTCGGTTTTAGGGCCTCAGTGGTGAAAGAGCTCGCTGCCGTTCTCAGACCGCAGAGTCGCTCACTATCTTCCGAAAAAGACTGCAAGACTAACCTGTTCAATCAGAGTCCACCTCCGACTCTGCATATGGGCACCTCCCCCTCCTGGCCATCATTGTACACTGTATGTATTGTGTTGGTAATTGTATTTGTATTAGAGTACTCAACTGTGTAGCAACCTGCAAGTAGCTGCTGTCACTTGCTGTAACACACGGGGAATTGGTTACCTAGTGATTGTTTGATACTTGCACTTGGTTCTACCGAACCATCCTTACTGTACCGATAAGCGATATATTGTTGCCACTTCTTATGACAAATATACTTATATGGTAAGTCGCTTTGGATAAAGGCATCTGCTAAATGCCTAAATGTAAATGTAAATAATGACACTACTCGTTGCATAAAGACATTCATAAAAAAGGCAAAACAAATCAAGCGAAGACTAAAATAAATCAGAATAAACTGATGGAACTGAATAAAGAAATAAGTGTTTCAGGCATTTGCTCTAGGATAGACCTACTGGTACACCTTACCCTTGGAACACTGTTAGGAAAGACAAGCGCCTCTTGGCTGGGAGTGAACCACACCAGACGCTGTCCCGTCCGGGTGACTCGTACATACCTTCTTAGCTCTGGTCAGGTACGACCTCGCTGCCTCCTTCAAGGCATCGAACTCCTCTTGTTCTGCCTCCATCGCCTCTCTGGCCTCTCCAGCCAAGTGCTCCCCCGCTCGCTGCATCTGAAGGTAGCACACCCAGCCAGACAAATACCAGACCTAGGGAGAGACCAGAAAACAAACTGAAAGGGACGGCGGGACAGAGAGAGAGAGATAACATCTTTCTTGCACTTGAGTGAGTTGTGCAGGGAAAACAGAATTGTAATCTTTCAGGGAGAACCTTGGCATTAAATTGGCATTAAATTATTATGTGCATCCGTCCATGTCCAAACACGTGGAAGGCACAGGCACAGGCCACACACACACAAGTAAAGGTGTCTGCCTAGTTCCATCAGTCATGACCCACATCACCAATATATACACATATGCAGGATGGGGAAGAATGTTTTGATGCATAAATTAACTTAGGCTACACAGGGGAACATTGCTACTGAATAGATGCGAGACTCTACAAGACATTTAGATAACATTCATTTCCCATCAAGCTCAGGTTCCCAAGTCACTGAAACAACTAGGATTTACAAAATAGATTTACTCTCAAGTATGCCAACAGGATAAATAAATTCCCAATGGATTCCTTGTGAAACTGTACTTTTTATTTTGAATTGCAGTCAGTTTTAGATAATGCATAATGGACTTTATCTCATCTCATCTTCAATATCTTTGTCATTTATTTTATAGATTAAGCCTGTTGAGAAAATGTGAAACAAGGAGGTCAATGCCTCATCTCTTTTATTTATTCTCATACATTTACAGTTTGAATTGTATTACTACGTTCTGTTCATTCCAACATCCATTTGAACGCACACAACATTTCTGCAAAACACAATCACTTGCACAGCAGGAGATCAGATGATTTACCCCTGAAGTACAACGTGTTTGTGGGTGTGGGTGCGTGTGTGTGTGTTAGTCACGGCTGTCTCTCATATAGGTCCAGAGATCACCCTACCGAGACGGACATTAACTTATTCATTATTCAATGGTGCCAGAGGCCGGTTGGTAACTACACCTCTGCCTCACAAATCAACCATTTAGCTTACACAAACCTCATCAAGACGGCATACCATGCTGCTCGAAATCAAGCAGGAGTGGGAGAAAGAACATCCTCCACAGCGGTGGCTTATCACAGAGGAGCCGCCAGGCTCCGGGTGACCGTAGGAGTTGTGTGAGCTCCACCATAATAGGAATGGAACCTATGCATCACTGTAGCCCACAGAGAGCGCCGCCGGTTAGAACAAGGAGAGTGGAGATAGGCATGCTGGGGGAATGTCAGCCCCCGCCGTGGATGATCTTGAATGAGTTATTGTAATGGTGTGCATCTCTGTCCGTTTACTTCAAATGTAGAGCTGTGATCCAGCATGTAGAAAATTGTGTCCGTGAGAGAGATAAATCCTCACTTCAGTCCCAATATAAAGTCAGCCTCCAAAGCAGTCGATTTAGAGGTTCTCTTTAAAGACGGACCACATTTTTTGCATTGACTGTAAAGCGTTCAATATTGAAAATTTAAAGTTAATTAAAAAACTTGAAACAAAATATAGTCAAAAGTATTTCTCTGAATTTCTGCTTGTGTCAATCAATGCCAAGAGATAAGAGCATTTTTTTTTAAAAAAAGAAGGCACAACCCATTTCCACGCTGTGAAGAGGAGAATCAACGACTGGCATATCAAACTGAATACCTTTGAAACAACAGTTACAAGGAACTGGCTCTTCTTTGTGTTAGGTGGCGCTATATAAAAGGATATTTTAAACTCCTGGGCACAAATAACGGTTTTGGTGTTGTCTGCAAGAAGGGCTACTGAAGAAGCAGCTAGTCATATTATTCTACTGCATTTGAAGGTTTTGAGATAAAAAGGTTTTGCCATGTCTGGAATTCCAAATCTGACATAATTTATGTGATTATATGTCACACACCAGGAAGCCTGCCTGTGCCTTTGTGCCACATGCGTGTGGCAGGTGTGAGTAGTTATTATTGTGTTGGGCACAACTTGCAGTGCGATTTGCCTGGTGGCCTTAAGATCAGGTTTTAAAGTTCAGACCTCTGATGACTGCTCTCAATCTGTCCCCTAAGTGGTCTGTGTAGGAGGAACCCAAGGAAAAAGAGAGAGCATGCAAGAGAGGGAGGGAGAGACAGAGAGAAAGGTGGAAGTACACCTTGATTTTCTGTGCTACTCAGAGGGGATTTGTTGAAGGCTGACAGCACAAGGCTCCCCACTAAAGCACACGACGTACTGCCATTTATACCACTAATGCAGATTCACGATTCCCGCAGTACTCCCTGTGTAGGTGTGTATAGATGTCAGGCAGTTGGCGACACCCACACCAAAACCTGAGTATGATGGGAGACATTGAAGGAAAAGGCACACAAAAGAGGAGCTCTGCACAAGGTCTTGGTGCTTAAGTTGTTTAAAGCCTCTGCTCTGCTTCTCGGGGAATGAGAGCAGAGTTTGGTGGGGTCGAGCAGCAGAAACTGTATTATTATTGCGCTTTCTTATGAGGGCACATCAAAGACCTCGCTCATAAAGCACCCACAGACAGCGATTACAGGCTTTCTGGGTTGAAATCTGAATCCATAGACGTCGTTTCTAGGCGAGAAGCACCCAGAGTGAAATGCGGGGCCACAGGCTGTACAATCTTGCCTGGGAGAGGAGGCTGCCTGGGAGAGGAGGCTGCCTGGGAGAGGAGGCTCCTTGAGACGCTTCCTGTTCGCAGAGCACTGGCGGCTGTGACTCAAACAGGCTGTCAATCATTCTGTAACGCGAAGGAGCCAATGGGGCTCTGGATTACTCACCTGGACCACCTCGTCATCCTCTTCTAGAAGCCCCTCCAACACGTCCACCGCCATCTGCCGTGGGGAGAGAGGGAAATATGGACAAGAGAGAGGGGGAGAGACATAACAGTGGAATTAAAATGATTCTTGCTTTCAATGCTTTTAGCCAAAAGTTCACTGCAATGGTTTAACTTTATGGGATACCTTTGTCACACACACACACACACACACACACACACACACACACACACACACACACACACACACACACACACACACACACACACACACACACACACACACACACACACACACACACACACACACACACACACCGTGTGCTTTCCCACAGACCAGGTAGCAATGTGCGGCGCTTCCGGACTTTCAGGTGGGGGGGAGGGAGGGGGGTGAAACGAGGAGGCCTGACGGGGGAGGGGGGTTAGCGTTTGCTCATTTAACAATATAAAAATAATAGTGTAAAAATATAGCGGAGTGAGACGAGGAGTCCTGAGACGGGGGGGGATTTCACGATTTGTAATAAAACAATAAAAATAATAATAGTCATTCAAACTATCAGACCAATGCTCGTTGCATCTTCGATCTCCAGGCAATCGCTTCCCTGGTCTCATTTGTGTTAAACCAGCCAATAGCACGGAAGTGGGGAAAAAGTTGTGGAGTTTGGGTGTATTGTGTGCTGGGTCCAGTAAAGGGGATTTGTGTGCGAGGAACATGGAATAGAAATTGTGTTGGTGTTGATCTTCGTGCTGGTTCTCTTCTCTATGCCCCTGCTGCAGAAGCGAGATTTCTGAATAGTGGTGATCGCCGCAGTGAAGCGGGGCTTGGGGGTACTAGCCTTCAGTCTTAAGCTCTCACCGTAAACTTGAGTCTACCAGGGTGCTGGGCAACGTTTACAGGCCCCCCAAACTGATGGAGAGATTGAGCGGGGACCCCCTACTTATATATTGTATAAAATTGTGTTTTATATTAAACTGGTCCTATAGTGCCATGTATAAATGTACCTTGTTATTTTGCATTCAATACTAAGGTATGCAAATAATAAACAGGTTCATATATTCATGTTTTTATTTTAATTTAAATGTGCGAGGTACAATGAGTAGGGTGGCCATGCCACTGCCATTCATAAACATAACAAAATAAACTGATACCTGCCAAGATCAACAATGTCTTTCAATTATCATGCATAAAAGCTATTCAAATGGACATTTTTAAAACATAAATGTGGAATCGAAAATCAGTGATGTTTGTTAGTGTTCTTTCTTACCACTTCTGCAGTAGTCCCGGCCAACTTCATCAACCCCAGTTGTGATTCTGGTTGCTAACACCTGTATCGCGGTGGTGATGTTTCCCAGGATATGACGGCGTTCTGTTACATGATCCCTTACATATAGAGCAGCACTCTCTCTCTCTCAACAGTCTTTGTTGTGCACTCTCATCCAAATGCGTATTGTTTTCGGCGGAAAGAGGGTGGTAGGTATTAAAGATCCGTTTGAGTTCATAAGGCTAACATTAACTTTTCTGACAATAATTTTGGAAGACCTGTGTTTCAGTAGGCAGTTTTATCATTAGAAAAACCATTGGTGAACTCCAGATGTCGCCGACTGGTCTTTCACTTGTTGCGCAATATATTTCCCCGCTGCTCGGTTGTTTTCCTTTGTAGCGCATTGATGAGGAGGAGGCGGGCGAATCCTGCTGTGCTGTAATACTGTGTGTTGCATTGTATCAGTGATTGGATCCAATAAGTGTGGTGGGTTAGTGTTCTTTGTAGTCCGGTGCGCACCATGGCATGTATGCGCGCTTGTCCTCTGTCGTGCGTGTGCGAACGAGAGTGACCGGAAGAATGCTATGCGGAGTTGAATGAAGGGAACGATATTTATATGTGTCTCGAATAGGTGATCGCAAAAATTTGTGGCGCTTAGTGTTGTTTCTGTTGGTGGCGACTTCTCTGCCACACATGGTTTGGATTCGAATGCTATGGAAACACGACACACACCCCCCCCCCCCTGCTGGTCTTCGGCCTCGTCGACCCTTGATAAATTCGCGTGGGATCCAGTGTGGGTCTGATGAATCGGTGGGTGTAGTGTCGTGGGTTGATCGTCATAGGTTGAAGCAGACAAAGAGATTCCCATTTGTCATGTTTGTACCCGGCACACAAGACCCAGGTGCTGCTCAACAGATTGATGGCACTCACTGTGACCCCATAGCCTACAAGCACCACTCACTGTGACCACAGGCCCCATAGCCTACCAGCACCACTCACTGTGACCACAGGCCCCATAGCCTACCTTAGCACTCACTCACTTTGTGACCTACAGGCCCCTGATAACCTACAGCACCACTCACTGTGACCATCGTGGAGGCCCTCGTCGTATAGCCTACCAGCACCACTCACTGTGACCACAGGCCCCATAACCTACCAGCACCACTCACTGTGACCACAGGCCCCATAGCCTTAACCTACCAGCACCACTCACTGTGACCACAGGTCGCCCAAACCTACCAGCACCATCTCACTTGATGACCACAGGCCCCATAACCTACCAGCACCACTCACTGTGACCACGAGGCCCCCATGAATCCTAACCCATGCTGAGGTGCTCAGCGTCATCTGTGGACCAAGGCCCCATAGTCTACCAGCACCACTCACTGTGACCACAGGCCCCATAGCCTACCAGCACCACTCACTGTGACCACAGGCCCCATAACCTACCAGCACCACTCACCACTCATTTGCATTTACAGGTGAAATGTGTTACCGTCCAAGATAAACAGACTGCATTGATACACCCTCAGTGATGCAAGCATAGACAGTGTGGTGGGTGTGAGCAATATGGATTGCATTGCACTACAGTAGATGTTGTAGATACGAGGGAATAGGCAAGAAAAGACAACGCCTTTTAACGACCATGCACTACCATAAATTTTTCTGATTTTATTGCTCCCTTATTTTTTTGCAAGAGCAATCCCGGTTCTCAGCTTATGGTAATCTTTTCCCGCTTTGCCATTTCTCGGTGCGTTTGTCACTGAATAGGGGTCTCGCATCCCACTGTGGAGCTTGTTGAAGTAAAGAAGGTGACCTTTGCCACAGCCTATCATATCTGATGAGTAGGGCTTAATTGTGGTGTGTCGTCTTTGTATTATATGATATATAGAATACAGAACTCTGTGGTCCATGTTCCATGTTTCTCCATCTCAAATTTAGACGAACACTGCTATACGTATGGGTATAGCTGTGTGCCTGGGCGCTCCCCTTGAGGGCGTCCGCGGTATGGGTGGTGAATAGTTGCTGTGTAGGAACCTGTTCGCGTGAGAGTGCACCTATGCTCGCTCGAAGGAAGTACTGATTTTTGTCAACCTGGGGTTGTGAACCGACTGTTAGCCAGCTCCGACGCTCCTGGAAGAAGTTGGCGTTTCGGATGCGCACAGTTACGTGTGCTGTAGTTATCTCTCTAACATATAACAAGACACTGGAAAGGAACGTGCCGTGGAGTCGGTAGGAATGGCACGGTCGCCACGGAGCGACAATACTCCGATGTTTGTAAACACACGTGGCTGTGCATAGGACGCCTCCCCGCACCCTTAAGAGTACCATGGACATCCATATCATCTTCAGGGCGTTCATTTGGCCAAAATGGATCGGACTAAAAAGGAATGTCCCCCCGCCCCCCCCCCCCCCCGCCCCCCCCGGCCCCCGCTTGACCAGTGAGAAGACTGGGGCCTCGAAGACGGACGGACGGATGGAACGCTATATCATAGTTAGCAGAAGCGGTGTTTGCCATCCAGCTAGCAGCTTTCCCTGTATTGTATTGGTTCTTGTGTTTGCTTGTCCTCTACTGTGTTGTTACCCATATAAGAACAATGAGTCGGCTTGGGTTCCCGTGTCAATAAAGGGAGGTCTGTTGCCAAGGGAGATTGAGGTTCAGGTTAATTGAGAGCATCTTTTTTAAGTGTATGTGTGCCTGCACACACACATTTGTGTGCTAGTAAGGGGAGATGATTGATAGTTGAGCCAATTATGAGCTGGAGATCCATTGTGGTTCATTAATTAAATGACTGATTAAAATAAACAAACAGAAGCAACTGATCCCAACTGCCATTAATAGATTCATTGCCCAAGAACCTCTAACACACACACACACACGAGAGACTCAAAGACAACAAAGGCTCCCTCAAGCAACATACAGGTGTGTGCACATATACACAGAAAAAATACTTAAAGAGGGGCATAAGAAGATAACGAGATGGGTCTGGGTGGTTAATATAGCTTGGATGTGGGACAGGCAGCGTAGAGGTAGTGGGTCTTGGGTGTTCAATGGCCCAAATTAGGAACCAGATTATATATAGAACCAACCGATTACCTGGGAGACGTGATGAGAGACTCCTGATAAGCATGTTTCCAGCCTAGCTAAAGTGGTCAACCCACAGGCAAGTAGCTGAAGATTCACCGATATGCAGACCGCCTCAAACCCTGAACCACAACCAGATTAATAATCCCTGTAACTATAAAAGGATGGGAGGCGGGTAGAAGAGGGAAGAAGATTATAGGAGTGCGTTGGTTTGCCTGGATGAGCTCTGAGCAAGATAAGCCCAGACTAAGATCCAGACAATACAAAATGCTACGCCACAAAACAGCACTGCAAGCCATATAATCCCACCCCCCCTCCCTCCCCAAACACACACAGCTTTATTTTAGGAAGGAGAAAGGGGAGAAAGATCCTCTGGGGATGAGCTCATTTATTATTGCCTGTGTGTGCATGGTGCGTTGTCGTGATCAGCTGTGTGTGCGTGATTGTATATGCACGCTTGTGTGTAATCTGCAGGCAATTTTGTTTAACACAATCATTTTACCAGAGTGCACAGCAGAGACAGGAGAAAGACAAATGACTTTACAAGCAAGGCCAGGCTGTATCTCCGACACACAGAGAGCCATACATCCACCGGCACGCACTCCCTGTCACATCCGGAAATAAATCCTGAGGACGTCAGCGCTAACCTTATCCCCGGGCAGCGAGGAGCGCAGCCTGGCACGCTTCGTTGTGAGCTAAATGTTGAGGCAATGGGAAAACTCCTCCAAATAGCATAGAAAGCGAATAGGTATCCATCAGTGCTATAACAAACAGCCAAAAGACACCTCAGACATTGTCCGGGGACTACAGCTCCAAATCGGTGTGGCATCTGAAGATTGGCTGGTGACAGGTGATGATAAAGATGATGAATTTGGAATTATGTAATGCATGCCAGAGTGTTAGAATGTTGTTAGTATATGATGCGATGGTCTCTCTGCGTGGGTTACCAACATATTTTGGTGGAATCATAGAGGGCTATATGATCGACAGCAGTTCTTTACTGTTGTGATCTCAAACAAAATATTCTGAATGCTGTGTCAAGAGTAATCAGGCCGAAGCCGAGAGACGACAGGAAAGACATAGTATGAACAAGGGAAGAGAGAGAAAGAGATAAAAAGGAAGAAGAAGAATGGGGAACAGGGTGTTTCTAGATCCGGTTGAGAGTGACGAAGCCAGAAAAGCAAGACAGCTTCTTTACTGCTTTGCTTCCACTCATAAAGTCAATTTCCATCAAAAACTTCTAGCCACTGGCTACAAATAAACAATCACGCACATGCATGCATACACAGACACGTTGTTCAGGACTAGAAGCAGCCGGCGCAGTAGGCTCGGGGCTTGATGACACAAACAGGAGGATTGAAGACAAACGAGGTGTCGAAAACTGTGGACCGAAACGCTGTTTTGCTGATACAACGACAGCCCGTCTTACACACACGGGCATACGCTGCGAAGTTCTGATTAGGTGTGGGGGATGGGGAATGGTCATTGCCGTTTTTCCTGCTTTTAAAATCCCTTTTGATTTCGTATGTTCTACATATGATGTATACCATTATATATACATCTTACGTGTAGTCCGTTATCATTAATCTACACATTATGGTGTTTTCCCAAAAAGTAAACATAGTATATGAGGTGCTTTTGACACCTGTTTTTGAGCTGTTTGATGGAAAAAGCTTCTAGGAAAAAAATCGTATATAGCCCTATTCCCCTCTGTTTCAGTCCCTTCAGAATGCGCTGTTTCTGGTGTCTGTAGCTTTAATGCAAATGAGCTGCTGCCCATTGACCAACGAGCTGTCAGTGAACCACAGCATGGAGGAGAAGTGATTGTTGCCGTTTGCGGACTCCTGGAGCTCTATATCTATATAATATAATATAATATAATAATAATAATATGTAGGTATTTATATAATGTTATATCTAATATCACAGCCAAAAGCTATGTGCGTCTCAGATGATATTATGAATCATAAAGACTTCGTCTGACGTCTCTGGTACTTTCACAACAAGTAAAGACTCGTAGTGGGGGTTATCTCGGCCATGGTTGAGAAGTATTGGGGGAAAAGGAACTTTGGCCTTGACTCTCTGAAGTCCATAATGAACCGCGACATGGAGGAGAAAGGAACTGTACTCCGGGAACTGAACTGCCGGACTGCCGCCGAGCTCCCCCCGCCGGAGCTGCCGAACTGCCACTGAATCATTGCCGGCAGTTCAGCTCCCCGAGTACACCGGCCGGTGCTGCCGGACTGCCCCCGAAGCTTCGGCGGCAGTCCGGCAGCTCCTGCGGGGGGAGCTCGAGCTGCCGGGCTGCCGCCCAGCTTCCCCCACCTGAGCAACTCGTCTGCTTTCCAAAAAATCTATCTTTAGCTATGCTGATTGGAGGGGGGTGGGGAAGTGGGAGGTAATATTCAAATGTGCCCCCTTCCTAACTGTAGGCGGGGTAATTTCAGAAATGCATATCTCACTCAAAAAGTCATGTACAGACTTTCTTCAAAGATGTATGCGTGTAGGAGCACAGACCCAAAACAACACCCAAAATCCCATGAAAAGTGTTGTTTTCATCATACGTCCCCGTTAAGGTAGAATTTCCATTTTTTTTTCCGTCAACTAAAACAACTTCAACACAGGAATGAGGTGAGGAATTGGTGGACGTATTCAGGGGTCAGGGGGAAATGTCTGTAATTTGTCAGCAAAACACATCACAGATTCCTTCCCTCCTTTCCCTCTCTTTTTCTCCTGAGTGCCCTCTCCCCTTGGCTTCCTCCTATACACTGTGATCTCACACCTACCGGGGTCCTTTTCTGTAAAAATCGCTACTCTCTACACCATCACTACAGGCGGCATACAAACAGCACACAACGGCACTCACAAAACTTACCCCTTCATTGGGGGGTAAGATCACGGATGTGTGAGGTGATGTACAAAAACTTACCTCAAATTCTTCTGTCTCAATTAGTAGTTTGGCAGTACTGATGCGGGAATCATAGGGAGGGATTGTGTTCTGGTCGGAAAAAAAACACACACATACACACTTTGAGTTTTGCTGGAGGCACTATAAACCACAGTTCCTCCTTTGTCTGATAATAACACGATTAAATTTCCAGGTAAGGAGCATTTTTTGCACTGCTGTGGCTGTTAATCACAAGGCAAGTGCAGGCCGGCGGAGCAGAGATCTATCTGCTCTGTCTGATAAGGGTCGTTACAGTGGAGAAGTGCAACTTTTTCCCCAAATCACTCGCCGTGTTGTTCAGGACTTACGTCAGGTTTCATTTATGTGCTGCAGACTGACATTAATGGCCAGTCTGCTAGTCATTCCCTACAGGTGCTCATTTCCCCGCTGCTCTCCCATCCTTTCCCCTCAATCTTCATCCGAGTTTCTTTACTACCCCTTCACCATGCACCCTCTTCAGCATCACCACAGGTTTAGGTTTAGGCTCTTATCTTTCAGAGACAAACGCTAGCCATTAGGGCTTTGTACATGTTTGACTTATAAGGCTTCTAGCACCACTGTACATGTTTAACTTATAAGGCTTCCAGCACCATTGCACATGTTTGAGTTATAATGCTTCCAGCACCACTGTACATGTTTGAGTTTTAAGGCTTCCAGCGACCCCTGTACATGTTTGTGACATGAGTTATGAGGCTTCCAGCACCACTGTACATGTTTGTGACATGAGTTATAAAAGGCTTCTAGCATTACTGCATTCGGAGTGTCTCACCTGGTCGTGTTCGTCCTCCAGACCAGATGAAGCTTCTGCTTGTTTCAAGGCAGGCATCCACGCCCCCACACTCCTCATGAGATAGTCTTTTCCTTCCTAGAAAGAAAATACACATTTAAACATTGGATATGAGAATGTTGCATTTCTGGGTTGAATGCATAGAACGCAATGACACTGATGTATTTTCTTTTCCCAAAAAAATTGGAGCAATTATTGAAAAGCAAATTGTATACATTTGCCATTTTTCAGAACACAAACTTGCATTGCCTTATAAGTGATGATATTTAGCGACATTGGCACCAGCTCACCCCCTATTGAACTGTAATGGCATTACACCCACTTCTCCATTCTTCCGTTTTCTAAGCTTCCAAGTCTTTTCAACGGCACAAAATGGCCAATTTACTCTCCCCAGGATCGGGCTGGTGACAGCATGAAGAATAGCTTTAGAATACTTATTCAGGCTACCATTAAAATGAGGCAGAGGTTGAATACGAAAACCATGTCTTCGCTCTTAGACAGAGAAAAAACAGTAATACATCTTCAGTTCAGATGTTCAATATTATTTCCCTCATTAAATATAAGTGTGGTATCGCACAAAGGCCTAACAGACTATTCAAAATTTTCAATGTTATTTTTACACGGTCAAAGAGACAAGGTTCATAGCCATAACAAATTAGCAAGTTTGGAATTAGAAATGCTTTTTCATCATGGAATCCATGAACAAGAAAAAGGCTGAATTAAAGTCGATTTTAACATTGCAGAATAGTAATGAATATTATTGATTCATCTTGATAATGTATTAATTATGTCTGGAGGAATCCTCATTGGGGGTCCGGGGGATATGATTACTGACCAGGTGGATGGTTAGTAATCTATAAAAAAGAAAAATCTATATAATACTAACAATATGTATCCTCAGGTAAAACACAGCTTTGATTGATTGATTGATTGTCTTTATTTCGAACATGCAAGCAAAACAAGTTTAAATATTAATAGATGAATAAATAAATACAAATATTTTACTGGAGCCATGAAATTATTGATACATTAAAGGGGACATATTATGGAACCAACCACTGGGATTTGGGGTGTTGTTTTGGGTCTCTGGTCCTACCACACCCATACAAACTTTGAAAAAAGTGTACATGATTTTTTGAGTGAGATATGCATTTGTGAAAGTACCCTGCCTACAGTTACCAAACGAGGGAAGGAAGGGGGCACAGTTAAATATCACCTCCCACTTCGCCACTCCCCTCCAATCAGAGCATAGCTAAGATTTTGTAGACCAGCGGAAGAGCAGCTCTGGTGGGGGGAACTCAGCAGCAGCTCAGCTCCGGAAGTGCAATCCCTTTCTCTGCTGGACTGTCACCAAGCTCCACCCGCCTGAGCTGAGGGACTCCTACCAAAGCTTCAGCGGCAGTCCGGAGGCATGGAGCAGAAAGGGATTGTACTCCCGGAGCTGCACAGCCGGACTGCCTAAGCTCCCTTCAACAATGCAGGGGTACAGCCAGTGTATTCTTGGACTGCACTGTGGCACGCCATGAGGATGAGGGGTAATTGCAGGTCCCAATCACTCTGATTTGGAGCGGTGGTGAGGGCTAATTGGGTGCCGGATGAAGTGCTCCACCAACCCGTCGCTTTGAGAGTGAAGTAGGGTGGTTCTTGTCTTCCGGATGCCAAGTTGGCTACACATGGCGGTGAATACTTGTTTCAAAATTCCGCCCTTGATCGGAGTGGAGCTCCGAGGGTGTTCCAAAGCGGCTGAACATTTGGTGACGAAGTACCCCAAGCCTCTAAGGTTTTTTCTCCCTTCGAGTTGCTGCATTGAAAAAGAGCCAGGGGACTCCTCAACCTCACCAAGGAGGCATGGGAGAGTCGGCCATTCCCCCATCGCACCATGGTCGACCATGTGGAGCAGGTGAGAGTGACCGCATGGCCGTGGTTCTGGCCCATCGTCCGGGACCACTGTGGTCTACACGGCGATGCATACTGCTTCAAAGATTCCGCCCGTGATGCTGAGTGGACTCCGACGGTGTGAGTGAAAATTTTGGGCCAAGTGCCGCAGGCCTTAAAGGTTGTCTACCATCGAGTGCTGCATGAAAGAACCGGGACCCGCAGCTCCAGGAGGATGGGAACGGCCATCTCCACCCAGCTCTACCACATCAATTTGCTGAAGCAGTGGAGGTCTGGACCCTCCCCGCCGGTGCCGGCTCTCCTGATTCTGGCCGCCCGGCACCACCGACATACCGGTGGTCCCCATGGGGGACGACCTCAGCCCCGCCCAGAAGCAGGACCTTGAAGAGGTCATCCTGCAACACCAGGATGTCTTTTTGGAAATACCAGGGAGGACCACGGTAACACAGCACGAGAATAAGACGGTGCCCGGCATCAAGGTGCGCGTACCCCCCTACCGGGTCCCAGAAGCCCGTAGGAACGACATCTGGGAGGAAGTCACCAGAATGCTACAGCTCCGGGTCATAGAAGAGTCTCACAGCGCCTGGTCTACTCCCGTCGTCCTGGTCTTCAAACGCGACGGCACGTTGCGGTTCTGCAACGACTTCCGGAGACTCAATGAGGTCTCGGACTTTGACGCCTACCCCATGCCCACGCTCGATGAGCTGATTGAGCGGCTCGGGCCCGCTCGCTACCTCACCACCCTGGACCTCAGCAAGGGGGTACTGGCAGGTGCCGCTCACCAGAACCGCTAGGGAGAAAACGGCGTTTGCGACCCCGGGGGGACTATACCAGTACATGGTCCTTCCTTTTGGCGTCCAGGGCGCACCGGCCACGTTCCAGAGGATGATGGACCAGATCCTTCAGCCTCACCAAGCACACGCAGCCCCCTATATCGACGACATCATTATCCACAGCGCCAGCTTGGATATCCACCTCCGACAGCTGCGGGCGGTCCTGGCGGAGTTGAGGAGGGCCGGGTTCACAGCCAACCCCGCCAAGTGCCGCCTGGGACTGGAGGAGACGTTGTACCTGGAATACCAAGTAGGACAGGGGAACCTCCGACCCCAGGAGAGCAAAGTCATCGCCATCCGTGACTGGCCCCTGCCCACCTCCAAAAAGCAGATGAAATCATTTCTGGGTCTGGAAGGGTACTACCAGAGATTTATCCCCGGCTTCGCCACTCTGGCCAGCCCCCTGAATGATCTGACCCGGAAGGTCCTACTGGGCCGGGTAACGTGGACGGAGGCAGCAGAGGGGGCCTTCGTGACCCTCAGACGGGCCCTCTGCTCAGAGCCTGTTTTGAACCCCTGACTTTTCTCTACCACTAATAGTCAACACCGACGCATCCGAAGTGGGACTGGGAGAGGTACTCTCCCAGGTTCGGGCAGGAGAGGAACACCCGGTAACATACATCAGCCGGAAGCTCCTCTCCAACGAGAGGAACTATTCTACCGTGGAGAAGGAGGCCCTGGCCATCAAGTGGGCCCTGGACAAGCTGAGATACTATCTCCTGGGCCGGGAGTTCACGCTCGTTACCGTCCAGGTGCCACTTAAGTTTATGGCCGGGGCGAAGGACACCAATGCACGGGTGATGAGGTGGTTCCTGGCCCTCCAGAATTATAGGTTTCAGGTGGACCACAGGCCGAGCAGAGAACATGCCAACGCATCGCTCTGTCCCGACGAGATGCTTGCCTATGGGCGGTCAGAGACAACCCGAGGCGTCAACCAGCAGTGGAGGAGTGTGGCAACCCGTCCCCAACCCCTCAGGTTGGGCGGTCCAGGGGAGAGGTTGTGGAGGGCGTGTATCACCGATATCCAGCAGACAGAGCCAGAGGGCGTCCGTTACGTCACCCTAATCGGCCAGGTAGGGTACACTTGCGGCGGGGAACAAGGAAGAAGAGGCTGTGTCTCCTGTCCATAAACAGGGTTGGAGACACGGGAGGACCAGAGAACCCCCAGAACCCTTTATGGACATGAGGACGACAGGATTTAACTGTCCCCCTCCGCATCCCCATTCTCACCAACCTTGTTGGCCATTTCAGAAGTCTGGGGATCATTCAGGAAGGGGATGGACGTCCCGTCTTTGAGCGCTACGGTACGTGCCCCGAAGTCTATTGAAATGCCTGCTGCACACAGAAAGTCCATTCCCAGTAAAAGGTCCTCTTTCATTTCAGCATCCCAGACTGGTTGGCAGGCTGAGTAGGTCTTTATTTCAATCAGAGCCTCCCACCTCCCCAGCATGAGAGCCTTCCCTCCGGTAACTGTGGTGAGTTGAACATCTGCTGCTTGGGGTTCCAGCAGGCATAAGGTCTGGGTGCAGGAGCGACGCAGTTGAGCCTGTATCCAGTAGGGCTTTGGTCCATTGGCCATTAACCAACACAGGCATTCTACAGCAGTCGGCGGTGAGTGCGTTATGGGAAGAACAGCATGGGTGACAGGGTGGTGAAGCGCTTTTGCAACGGGTCGTGTGTCATTGTCTTTGGGGAGCGAAGGGTGGCTCGGGTCGCTCCCCTTTACACCGAGCCCTGAGCTTTTCCCGGCTCTTGCAGGGCAGAATCAGGCACTGTACAAAGGCGCCATGTGTGACCTCTTCGGTGGCATTTCCAGCAGACTTGGCTCTGTCGGTTGTCCGGCGACATCGCTTTTGCGTTCATAGCCCATTGGGGAATACTCTGTGTGTATGTCTTCCACTGCCAATGCTTTATCTAGTGCTGCCTCCAAGGTCTCCCGCACCGCGGTCACAGTGAATGAATGTTCAATCAAATCATTTCTTCCTCAACTCTTCTTTCTTGGCCAATAGATCTCTCTCTCTCTCTCTCTTCTCTCTCTGGTGGAGGCTGTTCGATTTTAGGACTCACTCTCAGATGGCAAAATCAATGAAAAACGATGCATTGACAACTTTAAGCAATATAACACGACTGTGAGTGCGGTTGTTGATTTATTTTTATATTTTTATTGGGGGGGGGATCAGGGTAAGGTCAGGAGGGCGTTTGCTCAAAAAAGGTTGCGAACCACTGGTCTATACGATGTATTCTTTCAGACCCTCCAGGATTTCGCGATGTCGTGATTTGCAACTTCAACGCAACATTAATCAATCACAGCGAATTTAGTGCCGTGTCGCAATTTTAACCAACAACCGCAACTTTCCTGCAAATTTGACCAATCAGTGGCGTCGTCTTGAACTAACATCGACAAACTACCTTCCACTTTACTTCCGTGTTTACGTTGAAGCGATTCAAGCATTCATGCAGGATGTGCACCTCCAACGTTTCCCACTGGCCGACCAAAATAACTGAAAGATCGCGAAAGGCAGTATCCTGGTATTCTACATGAAAGCAGTGGGAAATTATTTTGCACTGCATGCAACACTGTGGTGGAACATAAGCAGAAATCTTCCATTGATAAGCATTTTGCCACAGCGAAACATAACTACCGAACTGCAGAACTGCAGGCAGGACGTCAGACGACGAGGCAGATCACTATGACACAGGCTGTGGCATCCAAGTCAATTGCCAGCGCGGAAAGAATCAAGAATTAATTATTCATAGGACTATTTCTCAGTGTTTTTGTTCTTTTTCAATTAATGTTTTTTTCAGTAATAACTTAATATTTACCAAATTACTCAGGGAAAATTGCAGTAATAACTTAATATTTAACATCAGGAAAATCACAACTTTTACTTCCTCTTCCACTGTCATCGCAACAAAAACCTAAAAAACACTGCAACTCTCATCTTAACTTTTTGGAAAAGCTCATGCAACATCAGGCATTTTAGGCCGCAACAATCTCAAAAAAGGCCCGCAAAATCCTGGAGGGACTGTTCTTTGTTTAAACTAAAAAAAATATAGCCACGTGACTTAACATAATTCCTTTTGTTTTGAAACTGCTCCTGAAATCAAACTATAACATGTCACTACACTAGTCTTCTGCCTTCAATGTGTTTGACTTCAATGTATTTGCAAATAAATGCTCAAGCTTCCCTTCCTTTGATCTCATAAAACATTTAACAAGTTGCAATACCGAAGATGCACAGTATAGAGCAGGGGTCAGCTAGATTTTCAACATGCAGTGCCAGTTTGACATTTTCTCGTTAATGATTGTACCTTAAGCAACAATATATTAAGAATTAGGCCGAATTATGACACAGTGACCAAAAACATTTCCAGAAGACCTGGAATTGTACTATTTTCATATAGTCCACAATCATGCATCAAAATTTTAATTGTTTTCTTGGTTGTTATATTTGCAAAATGGGCTTACAAATTATAATTACATATGTCCCATCTTAAAACATTATTTTCAGAAACCCATTCAAAAACATATTTGCACTGTGAGAAATGAAAAAAACGAGAATATATGAGAATGTTGGAACCATCCACATCAATATCTTTAGGACATGTACAGCTTTGCAAAACCATGGGAAGGCGATACAGACAGGCCACTTGCAACAATATTTTTAATATTTTCTTCTCTATTACTCACAACATAGGTTTAAAAACTATTAATTGATCCTATTTCAGAACACTGCTTTCTGTAACTAATTTAAACATAGTTGCACTGGAAGGAAATGCCCAAAGCAGAATAAAGTGTTAAAGAAAAAATCTGTAGTAATGATTATGATGCCGCATTGTGCTGTGCTATTTTTTTAATTATATATATATATATATATATATATATATATATATATATAATATATATATATATATATATATATATATATATATATATATTTTTTTTTTTTAAGTGTGCCAATGATTATGCTGCCCCATGCCTGTGGTGGCACGCGTGCCTAGGGTTGCCGACCCCTGGTATAGAGTGTAGCCTTTGCAATGAGAAGGCAACAATAGTATGAACCTCAACATTTGTAATCAGCTATAACAATTGATTATTTATTTTTTACATGCAGCAGCGGTAAGTAAGCATAATATAATCAGTCGACATTAGAAAAGACTCAAAGTCTAATGTTATGTTAGCTTTACAAACAACTTCACAGACCAATCCTACTTTCGGGGCACAGTAGACCAAATGCGTCAAGGCAAGGATGCATTTTTTTTTATGAATGAAATTGAGAGATCAGATGAAGAGAAGGTGAAAAGAAAGATGTAGATATTTGGGCTAGCGTTCCTTTCTGTTTATAGTTATTAACAGAATAACCCAAACCCACAAGGAGAAATCACAATTGAAAAATGGCTTTTATAAATACGTAGATTAATACAAATGTTTAGTCATTTGGGGACTAGGGCCAGCCTGGTCTCTCCAATGGTCAAATATATGTAAATAAAATATATCTAAAAATATATATATTATTTTAACCAGTTTTATTAATGGGGCTCATTTATCCAGAAATAAACCGGGTTGTAACCTTAGAAAGTTACGGTTTACTTGAGCTTGGTGGCTGGCATCTGGCAGCTAGTTGTCATAGTAGCACATCGTAATGAGCTTGATTGGTATTGAAATATATCAATAAATAAGATCTCCGCTGGAGATCTTATTTATTGATATATTTCAGTTTAGGGGGTAGAGGGGATAGGATAATGAGCCTATTATTATCATTTATTATGCATTTTTAAACTGTTTACACAGGATTATGCATTGCCAATGCCACTATTTAACGTTCTGCCCACTAGAGGGCATTCTACGATTAAACATTTCTTTCTTGCCCAGTAAATATAAGGCACAAAGGGATTTCACAACACTGCCTCTCAACGGCTATTTTATAATGAGCCGCGTTGCCCATGGTGATGGAGAGCTGACTCACAACTTGTGTTGCACAGCCCTTTTACATCCAACGCCATTCTTTGTTGCGATTTCTTCAGACGACAATTAAATAACAAATCATTGAGTGAATCACCTAGGTCAATTTTTTTATGGCTTGCCAACGGATAAATCCTTTTAACCAATCACATTCAGGTATATTGGTCATAGTCACCACAATGGTGACACGCAGTGGCGGCTGGTGGAATTTATTTGAGGGGGGGCTGAACGTTTGCATTCCAAACCCCTGTAGGGGGGTCTGGGGGCATCCTCCCCCAGAAGATTTTTTTGTGATTTTCACAAACAAACGAAGCATTGTGGTGCATTCTGACAAAATAATAAAGGCAAAATAGAACATTTACTTACAAAGACGAATGGGGCCAGGGAACTAAGTTTTAAGTTAATATATTTGCCTTGTAGAATTCAGCAACATTAAGAGTGCAAATACAAAAACTGAATTACACATACGGTAACATTCTCCCTGTGTGTGTGTGTGTGTGTGTGTGTGTGTGTGTGTGTGTGTGTGTGTGTGTGTGTGTGTGTGTGTGTGTGTGTGTGTGTGTGTGTGTGTGTGTGTTACGGCCAAGCCATTGTGTTGGTAACTTCACTCATAAATATATCTACATACTGCATTAGTATGCATTTAAACCAATACAGGCATGATGCCACCATAGGTTTGAAGAGGACTGTATACAATATGCACACTGAAGGCATGATGCCACAATAGGTTTTTTCAAAATTGCATTGGCATCCCCACAGCTAGTTAACCAAGCCTTTCGATCGAACCAAACTCGGGAAAAACTTCTCTTGTAGGAGGCTTTGGCCCAATCCCATTTCTTTGCTCACTGTCTCAACCCTACATCTCAACCCTAACCCTACCCTACCTCATTGCTCATGCTCATTGCTACCCCTAACCGATCCCCTACCAAATGGGACAACCCTACCCTGTGACGTCATCAAACCTGGGAAGATCTGGATATCATACGACATGAGCCCGGCAGCTCCCCGACCGCGGGCCGCCCGGTCCACTGCCGGGCTGCAGAGCCCTATTACGGGCTCTGCAGCCCGGCAGTGGACCGGGGTCGGGTGGCCCAGGGTCGGGGAGCTGCCGGGCTCATGTCGTATGATATCCAGATCTTCCGAGAGTCCGTTCTACAGCCCTAACACATTACCCCATAAACATGCAATGAAATGGGCGAAATGGGACATGAAAATAGGGCAAGTGTTGACATGGAACTATCCATGTTGCGGAGATCGCGAGCTAATTCGCTAACTAGCGATTAGTGCATGACAATTCAACCCGCGGTGGTTATGTATCTGGTTATAACGAATGTCTATAATGCATTGAAACTACATTTCGATAAATATAACATTACTTATATAATATTACTAATATAATATAATATATTAGTATATTTTTCACCTGGAGTCACTAGAACATGGAAGATCTGGATATCATACGACATGAGCCCGGCAGCTCCCCGACCGCGGGCCGCCCGGTCCACGGCCGGGCTGCAGAGCCCTATCACGGGCACTGCAGCCCGGCCGTGGACCGGGGTCGGGCGGCCCAGGGTCGGGGAGCTGCCCTGGGCTCATGTCGTATGATATCCAGATCTTCCGAGAGTCCGCGGCCGGGCTGCAGAGTATAATTAATAAAATAATTAATAGTTTATTACAGAGAAAACACTTAAATTTGTGTTTTTCAAATCCTGTCGCATCTTTTCGCCCTCCATCTTGTCTAGGATATTTCTTGATTTTCAGTTTTCTCGCAAGGTATTGTGGGAGCAAGTCACAACTGAAGCGCTTTGAGGGAGCCCATCGAAAATCTCAATTTTGAGGGGATGTTAGCCCTCCCCCTTACCCCTTAAGCTACCTTTAAACTGGTATTGGGACATGGCTCCACGGCGCGTGAACGCGCAACAGCGAGGGCTAGGGCTGAGATTTTCCTTTGAGCAAAGAAATGGGATTGGACCTTTATCCTTTTCTCTTGTTTCTTGGTTAATGTTAACTTCTGGCTTGTCTGGTCCGAGTTCTTTTACTTGCAGTTTTTCTGCGAATGTTCTTCTTTCAAAAGTAAAGATTTAACTGAATTAGGGCGTAGCTGAACTCCCATGGAAACAGTGATAGCAGCACGCGAAGTCGCCATGTTGCTCATCTCTGCGGTACTTGCAAATGCGCGGTTACGCGCAGTGGACGGTGCACTGCGCTTGGGGCTGAATCTTCAGCGCCCCAAAGCCACAAAATTCGACGACGCTGATTGGCGGAATTATGTACTTTTCTGCCTAGCAACGGGAGAACCATTGGCTAATCATTCAGGCTTGTGGGGCTGAGCGAAAGGTGCCCCACGGAAGTAATCTGCTTCACCAAAATGAACGTTGAACATGTAAGTGAATGAAGATTTAATTATGGGGTATAATATCTAAAGATATTCTAAAGTACATTCATTATTTGAATGCAATTAAAATAGATTGATTCTCAAAATGAGAAAGATTATTAAAATATATATATTTTAAAAAAAAAGATTGCCGGTCGGCGGGAGGGCGGCGCCCCAGCGCCCTCTATAGGCGAGCCGCCACACGGTATGTGAATATAGGTTGCTTTGGATAACATGAAAGGCGTGCAGTTGTATGGCAAAAGATTCGTTTTGGAAACCAACTTTCTATGAAAAAGATGACAGCCTAATTTAGTTATTGAACAGGAAAACTACCGTCTCCAAAACACACCCACTTATCGTAATCCCCCTCATCTGCAACAGGCCTTTAACTGTGCTATTAAACTTTTGGATTTAAAGTATGCTTCAATCCTCTTAATACATAGGATGTTTGGGTGAAGGGACGGAGCATGAGCACTAGGCTATACAGGCTCTATATGTCAAGTATTCCATCCGACTTTTCACCTGCGTGATTATTACACAAAAATGCCGCATATTTGCATCGCATCTGATGTAAATAGTTTTTAACGTGCGTGTAGACTTTATTGTACCTCAGGCGTGACGTAAGAAATGCATTTCGTTTTCACATGCGGGGAGGCCCCGGTAAGAAGGGTGAGATAAGCTTATGTTAGTGCTACGTTTTAGAGATAAATGTTGAGCTTTTTCTCTTTGATACGCTGGTGCGCTCTCACTCAGCAGACATTTAAAAAAACTTCATTACCAATGGCACTCAAAAGTGCCACTTGCATCACGTCAAGATAGCGCAGCCTAATTTTTATTGCATTCATTTTTTTTATTACTTTTACTATTATTTACTGTATTTCTTTGGCCTATCGGGGGTCCTCATTGGCCAGTTGAATCACAGGGGAAACACTGGAGTTCTCTAGGTTTGAGGATTGTTGGATAGATTGAAATGATGCGAGTAAAAAGCGTAACAAAATATCTAACAACATCTAACGTCTAGTCATTATAAATACTTTAATGTGGAAATGTTACAGATTATGCCTTCAAGCTCCATCAGGAAAAAAAGACAATATGCATTTTTTACTCACTTAAATATTTTTGCTTCTTAGAAAAGCTCTGCTTATCATTCTAGCTCTGAGCAGAGTAGACTTCTCAGTCATCCCACTTTACCAGATGACTCTACATAACCTGGATCAGCTGTTAAATTACATTGCTTTGTGACTTGCATATGCGTGCGTGTGTAATGTAAATGTCCATCCACTGATTAATAGCGCACAATTCAATATTCCAAAATTAATTAACTCAGTAGTTTCCTGGTTTAATGTGGTCATAAGGGGGGTGTGTGTGTGTGTGTGTGTGTGTGTGTGTGTGTGTGTGTGTGTGTGTGTGTGTGTGTGTGTGTGTGTGTGTGTGTGTGTGTGTGTGTGTGTGTGTGTGTGTGTGTTGACCTGGTTCCTCTCAGCACTGAACAGATAGCTCGCCATGAGCTGGAGAGCCTCGGGGTTGTCATGGTGATAATGCAACGCCTTCTCTATGGACTCTCTGCACTTGTCCGCCGCTCCCTCCTCCATGCTACACACACAGAAAACTTTAAACAACCGGTCAGTGACATCATATATCATTACAAAAAAGTCTAAAGGGAACTGGCAGCTTAGCCCGCCAGAGCGCTAACCATAGGATGTAAACGATACACGCCCTTAACGACCCCATTAACGACCTAACCCTAACCCATATACGACTTTACTCTGCCACTTTCTCACATTCATGTTCCAATGAAAGACACAAAAGCCTGTACAAATATATTAGATGAATAATAGGTGTTTTAGTTTACCAGAGGTCCGTCAGGTAGATCTCTGCCACAGAGCAGTAGGCCACACATACGTCTTTGGTTGTTGGTATTTCAGCATCCTCATCAGATGCTGCGCAAGCTCCTGCCAGGGCCTGTGTTAAGTAATTGATTAAGTTTAGTTATTTGTTGCACATTTTTAAAATTAATATTGTACATACACCCCGCAATTAATATCATGAAAAGTAATATCTTGACTTTTCATGATATTAATTGCGGAGTGTATGTATGTACAATATTAATTTTGCAAATGTGCAACAAATAACTCAACCTAATAAATTACTTAACACAGGTCCTAATTAAGAAAAAGCAAACAACATTATTTTTCAACTGTCAACAGCTCCCTCTTATGTACAATTTCAAAAACTGCACGAGTAAATCTTTTAATGCTATAAATTCTCTGATGGACAATTAATACCAAAATGTGCCATCCTAATCCTGAGCTGCCTATTAACACTTGTTTCATTCATTATTATTCCTTGTTGATTTGCAAAGATGTTGAGAGTTCACCCAGACTCTGCATAGCCACCCCCTACCACCACCCCAACGCACGTGTTGTATGTTGCACTGTCACTTAACGTACGCACGCACAAACGGGCGAAAACAATATTTTCCCTGTTTTCCTTTGATGCATTTTAGGGGGGGCGATGACATCATCATTTGCTAATCAGGCGTCCACAAAAATCCTAACACCTAAACGCATAGGGACGTTTTTATCTTATCCACCCTGTAACCTGGTTTCAAAAAAGTGTGTTTTCGGCCACCGAAAATGTCGGATCCGTCTAGAGTTGTTTGGCCCAAAACGCACAAGATGTATGCGTTTTCACAAAGAAATAGTTTCCGTGTGGACAAGGGCCGAGTTGTCTGTGGTATGTCCTGTCACATAATTGATACACTTATGGTGTGTTCCAGATGCCTCGGACACCAGCCTTCTGCATTGCACTTATGACGTGACACTTATTTCCTGTCTCGTAGCACCTATAGCGTTCCCGTTCGTCTTTGTGATTGTGTCATGAAATTGGTCGTAGTTTACTGTTAGCTACATTAGCCTCTTTTGCAAACCAGCTAGAAAACAAACAACGCAACTTTACATTGTATTGCACGCACAGCAAGACCGTGCAATGCATGAATTGGTGTAGCAATTTAATCAAGTATGCAAGACCATTTAACAATAAACATTAAAATGTCCAACGTGGAACAAATACAAAGAAAATAAATCTCTTTACGTGCGCAGCCATTTTTGTTGAGAGAGTCATCACTGAACTCGGTCTACTCTAAGAATTCCGAGGGGCCCAACCAAAAGGGGGCGTGCCTCCGTGAAATGCTGCAAGAAAGCTGTGCGATTTCCCCACCTGCAGCTCGGAAGGCTGGTGTCCGAGGCATCTGGAACACACCATTATTGTATGTGGTACATCCTGTCACTTAATATACACACTTATTATATGTGGTAGGTCCTAGCGCAAAAAAATAAAAAAATAGTTTTGTAGCTAGCTTTTTTTTGTACAGGGAATGGGTTAACCTAGCAATTATTGGTGCTTGGCACTTCTTTTTATGAACATCCTTACTGTACCGACAGCGATGTATTGTTACTCTTTCTTTTGAAAAATGTACTTATTGTAGGTGACTTTGGATAAAAGCGTCTGCTAAATGCTCTAAATGTAATTGTAAAGATCACTCTGTCCGAAAGCAGGGCCCGGAGTTCTAATCCTAAATCCCACATTATTAAAAGACTGATTCTTGCTGATGTGTGTGCAGCTACCTTATATTCTCCTCAGTAAGAGACAGGTAAGAAGGGGTGGGGTAGCTAGGAGTTTGTCAACAACAGTGATGACCAACCAGGGGACCAGCAACGTAACCCCGGGGGTCACACAAGTAGATATCAGGTTGTAGGCAGGAACATTTATGGCATAACAAAATGTGACACATTTTCTTTATTGTATTTATGGAGGATCATGTTTTCCCATGGTGACTTCCAGTAGAGGCCTATACAGTTTGCTAAAGTGAGCAGGAGTAGGATTGGGCGTCTTTCTAAAGGATAATGACAGGAAGCGTAATTATGAGGGAATATCCCCAATGGGTTTTCAGGTTAGAACTTAACACTACCCTTGCATCAATAACAAACTACCAATCCAATTAATTGCCCTTTGTTCTTGGTATTTGTTCTTGTTTTGAGGCATTGTATGTCGTTTTGCGATTGTTTTTGTACTACTAATGCCCTGTCCTACAAGTATTAAATATAGATATCGCCGTTATTCTATCTATGCATATTATTGTAGGATAAATCAAAAACAGCTGTGGTCTATCCTATATATTAAACAAATAAGTCCTGTACATATGTTTTTCAGAGGGTTGAAGCAAGATGTGTAATTGGTTTGCTGTAGGGTAGATTCTAAAAGAATAAAAGGTCTCAGCACTTACAGTGGTCTGTTTTTCTTTCTCCAGAACGGACAGCAGTATCTCTATTCCTTTAGTGTAGTATTCCACAGCTTCTTGTCCACTGTGTATCTGTCCCAGTAACATGTATTTACTGTGGCCTTCATTTGGACTTATCTCCACAGCACGCAGAAACACTTAAACACTCTTGGTCAAGGAGGAGACAGGGCTTTTTGGTATGTGGAAACTAAACTAGACAGTCACTGTACCATTGGCAGAAATTAGTTCTCTAAAACCCCCACACACAGACACAGACACAGACACAGACACAGACACACACACACACACACACACACACACACACACACACAAAGGATATTTCTTTAGCTTTCTGTCTGTCGCCTAGCTCTGAGCAGATGTGTCCCAGGATGTCTAGTGCCTGTAGATGAGTCGGCTCTACATCCAGCGCCCGCTGACAGAAACGATTTGCCATCTCAAAGTCGAAGCTGTCCATGCACTCCTCCGTCTGGAATGACAGGACAGCAGAACATTCCCTACTGAGCAGTATTTCCAAACCTTGAAAGGTTAGAGCAACAACAGCATATGGAGCGCACCTTTTCTAGGAGTTGTTGTACAGAATATCTCTCAGCTGTCTTTTTCTTGGCTTTTTCCTGCATACGTAGTTTGACCCTTTCGTGAGGCGATAGGTCAGCCATTCCTGTACCTATATTGTACATGATTAACACATATAAGGCAAAGAGAACGTCAACGTGAAGTCCAAACTGTTGTCACGATAGCTTGAGTTTATAATTCAAATAAAGCCAGCCCTGAACCCCGAGGATATTACCTCCATTTGAGTGGTTGTCTTTTCTTTTTGTTTTGTTCTTCTTTTTGCCCTTTGCCTGCCCTCCCATGGTAATGTACTGCTAATTGCTGTTTCTGAATTGAAATTACGTAAGTTAAAACATCAAGTTGACAGTGGAACCAACGGCCACACGCATGGAGAGCGTTTCACACGTTCTGCGCATGCGTTGGAACTACGGAAACAACCGAGGACAGCTTTAGCAGACTGCAAAGCCCATAGGCAAATCCGGTTTGTTTACGCGATGTGGGCGCATATTTTTGCGTCACACAAAACCCGGCGCATTTTACTGACGCAAATGACGTTTAGAAATGTTCAGCGTAGTGTCCGAGACTCGTTTGATCGTTCCCTATATAGTGCACTATATCAGGAACACTATATGGGAATAGTGAGTGAGTGTATGAGAACGATTTCGAACGCAGCTCATGTTGCGCCCATTGACGCTGCTTGACGTTCTTGATTTGGACCAATGGCCAGCGACGTTTACGTCCAGCTCACGTTCTGAATTTGGACCAATGGCCAGCCACGTCACGTGACGTTGTAAATAAACGAATGACAGAGCCGTTGGTCATAGTAAAACAAGGAAAGCCACACACATGTAACACGGATATACATTGTCTGAATGTGAATCTGAAATAACAAAAGGTACGACCTCCACTATAGAAACAGCGGTGACTCGTGGTATTTAGCGCCGTTTAACGAAAATCACTTGAATGACATAGCGTTACTAGCTGCTGGTAGCCTCCTCCTGCTATCAGCGGTAGCACTGGCTAGCCAGCTCATCTGTTTCAAGGAAAACCTTATTTATAACAGTCTGCTAACGTGTTCTACCAAATAAGTTACGATAACCAGATTATTTTGTTAGTAACCAAACTATAAGATCATGTTACCATATCCGCATGTGTCCTTACTTCTATACACACACCTAATTAGAAGTGAGTGGATGTCAATCATGGGATAACCTGGGTGCTGTTGAGAGAATAAGCATGTGACCTGATTGATTGTTACCTTGATGTGTACCGTGTCATGTCTCGGTGTGTTTAGCCTCGGTAACTAGCGCGCTGGGCTTGTGCCAGAGACACCGACATAACCAACCCGTGTGTGTCTGTCCCGTGTGTCGACAGGCTGTCTTGGTCCGTTGATGTTCTTTCTATCCGCCCGTCTGAAGCCGGTCACTGAGGTGAAGCTGTCCAGCCACCAGGCCGTCCTGTGGCCGATGCCACATCCGTCCACTGAACGGACCGGACTGGCCAACCTACGACGAGCGAGGAGCAAGCAACGCAACGTCCGCTAGCGAATTGTTCTGAGTGGACCTCTTCTCCTGACCCTGAGCTGTTAGACCAAAGAAGAGTGCGGGTTGTAGTCACCAACACCCAAAAAGTCATGTCGGAATTGAATAAAGAGGTGGTGGATTTGGTCTGGGGGAGACCTACGAGTGGAGGTGTATCGGCTTCAATCTTTCGGAGGTGGACCCAAGGTACGAGAAATGACATTGATCTTATCACACAATTATAATGAATGTTATCTTCTGACGTTGGAGAAAGCCGTCTGATGTGATCTTTGGTTGGACAGGGTTTCTTTTCAGTGAAAATGAACACTCAGCACTGGAGCAGTTTGAAGGAGGACCATGTGCCGTCATTGCCCCAGTCCAGGTTAGAAACTAAATTCTGGTTCATTTTCCATTGAGGTCTATATATCCAAACAAGTGATTGATGAATACGCTTATACTTGTTTATGCTAAATTACCTTTTGCAGGCTTTTCTTCTAAAGTATGTTCTCTTTAACAAAGAAAGTCCAAACTGGAGGCACATTTCAGGTAAACTGGTTGACCTTTTAGTGCTGGGTGGGTTAAATGGACCTTTTGGCTTTATGATAATTAATTTAAATACTGTTAATCATTTTGTCAACACTGACCACACTTAAGGGCGATGCTGTATAATATCCTAACACAATCTTCATTTATTGGTCCTGTAGAAGAGGAGCAGAAATTTGCTTTGTGTTCCACTTTGAGTGAGATCCTGGAGTCAGCCTGCTCTAGTCCCTCAACTGGCTACTGCCTGGTCTCCTGGGCTAAGGGGCAGACCCCTCATGCAAGCACACATGCCAAACCACGGACACAATCACAGACACAGTGCACGCCAGAGCCGGAGAGCAGCCAGGCACCACAAGAGCTGCAGCCTAGTGAGTCATCCATCAAATAATTGTTAAAGTGAAATGTGATTAGAATTAGAAAATATATGAATTGCTAACATAAGGTTTTGTGTTTTGCTGTTGCTCATAGCCGGAGGGATTTTCATTTTTTCATTCTGTAGTAAAGGTGTTTTTTTGTCTGCATAGCTACTGTGTCTGCCGAGGACCTTGGCTTTGAGCGATTCCACAGCATCCTCCAGTAAGTTGGCATTACACACTTTATTGGGCCAGAGTAATAATTGTAGTATCTTTAATTTGTCCATTTAATATTTTAATCATAGATATAAAGGCATTATAAATAAAATGAACTAGAAAATGCATTTCCTGCAGAAAAGGAGGTGAGTGCTGTAGTACAAAGTGAGGTTGAAAATATTTTTTAATAAAGCCACATAGAGTAAGACCTAAAGAAACGTTAAATGGGCCGTGTGTGTGTGTGTGTGTGTGTGTGTGTGTGTGTGTGTGTGTGTGTGTGTGTGTGTGTGTGTGTGTGTGTGTGTGTGTGTGTGTGTGTGTGTGTGTGTGTGTGTGTGTGTGTGTCTTTTAAAGATTAACTGAACTGAAATTTGAAGTTTGGTTGATATAACAGATGTATTGTCTGCCTTCTCATTGGTACAATAACTAAATATGGCTGAACTTGCTAAAAGGGATAAAATTGTACGTGAAGGTGTTTATGTTACGGGGAGACACCTTGTTGGATTTCAACAATCAGCTACGTCACTGGCATGACGTAGTGTGTGTGCGTGTGCCTTTTTAAGAGAATAGCGAGCCGGTGTGTGATTACCGTAATAGTAACCCAATAGAGCAGGAAAAACAGCCCAATCTGGCAACACTGCTGAACGTCCTCACGCTCCAGCGTCAACGTAAATCAATGAGACCAACTGAACACGAAGCCGGTATGAAACTAAAACCGTTATTCTGAATAAAGTTTAAATGATATCGAAATTCCGTTTGGATATCATTGAAGATACAAGTGTCTAGATTTATCTTGTAGTTTGAACGATGGTAAAGGGTTAAAATTTGACACAATTTTACAATGTCTTAAGTACGGTAATTTAAGTGTGAGAATGGGCAGACGGCTTCAATGGGACCAACTGTAGAAGATGACGGTTTGAAACTAAAACTGTGATTCTCTAGAAAGTTTAAATGATATCAAAATTCCGTTCAGATATTATTGAAGGTACAAGGCTCTGCCGTCCTCCCATTGACTCCCATGTTAAAAAAGGATAATATTTTAAAAGTAGAATATCCTTAAAAAATATATAAAATATTTAAAAAATCTGAAAAGAAACGCTAGATTCCAAGCTATTCTGAATATTTTAAATTTTCTCAAGAGAGTCTCAAGGTGAAAAATTGAGGAAGAAGATAGGTCCCAAAGTTTGTAGAGAATAATAAAGATAAAGAAAGAATAAAACTTATGAAGAACAATAGTTGAGCGCTGCATGCAGCACTCACCTAACAATCAAAAATTGCTGATTCTTTAGCTCATTCAGAATTCAGATTCAGAATACTTTATTGATCCCCGGGGGGAAATTCTTTTCGTTCCAATTCTCCGTGCAAAGTAGAAATGGAAACAAGCGATAAAGATGAATGTAAATAGAAATAAAAATTAAGTAAAGATTCAAATAAAATACAATTAAAATAAAATCTAAAGTAGCCAATAAAATACAAATAAATAATAAACAGTCAAGTAAACAATCTGAAATACAATCTGAAATATATACAATGTACAATGAGGTTGTTATGGCATTATAGATCAAATGAACATAAATAGTTATCTTGTTTGTTTTTTGTTTTTAAATAGTCAAATAAGTCCCATAATTAGAGAGAGGAGTTATACAGTTTAATGGCCACAGGCAAGAATGACCTCCTGTGGCGCTCAGTGGTGCATTTAGGAGCAATTAGTCTCTGGCTGAAGGTGCTCCTCTGTTCAGCCAGAGCGTTGTGGAGAGGGTGAGAGCCATGCTGAAGTATCGCCCGCACCTTCGACAGCATCCTCCTGTCTGACACTGCAGCCAAGGTGTCCAGCTCCACCCCCACAATGTCACTGGCCTTTCTGATCAGCTTACTGAGTCTGTTGGCATCTGCAACTTTCAGTCTGCTTCCCCAGCACACCACAGCAAACAGAAAAGCACTGGCCACCACAGACTCATAAAACATCCTCAGCATCGTCCGGCAGATGTTAAAGGAGCGGAGCCTCCTCAAAAAATAGAGACGGCTCTGTCCCTTCTTGTAGAGGACTTCAGTGTTCTTAGTCCAGTCCAGTTTATTGTCGATGAACACACCCAGATATTTGTAGTGTTCTACGATGTCCACGTTATGTCCCAGGATGGAAACTGGGGTCACTGGTGTCGTGGTTCTCCTCAGATCCACCACCAGCTCTTTGTTTGTCTGTCCCCTTTTGTCTGTTTTTATTACATTGTAATCAGAACAAATCACAAGATGACAACAAGCTGGATGCCTCAGCAGAGGGTCAGTTTGTGAATGGGCTTTTACAATAAAAATGTTTTGAATTCCTCCCACACACTGCTGACCTAGAAACCAACATGGTTTCCATCCATTTCCCAATGAAGTGAGGCTGTGTTTGCCAACGGAACTTGAGGGTCTGTTCCAACACAGCCTGCTGTCTGTCTTTAGTCAGAAGAAAGCATTGCTGACTCAACGTGTGGGTGTGTGTGTGTGTGTGGTGTGTGTGTGCGCAAACCAAGATGGAGTTAATGGCGAAAACGAGCATTTCCCAATCTACTGATGGTAAACTGTCAGGAAAGCATCATTTATAGTCTGTCTTTGGGGTTTGTCTATCCATTGTGTGTTTTTCCTCCAGTAAGCGGACTGTTCAGTCATTGTCTGAGCTGAGGGAGGAGATGCTGTCTCTCTATCTGACCTGGAGGGGAGGCTGTGGAGTCCTGCTCTTCCTGTATTCTGTCATCCTCACAAAGGTGTACAAGTATGAATGGGAATAGCTAGTTTATGTCACTTGGGAATGTTTGTTTTCTGAATCTCTTCATGTTCTCCCAACCAATACTTCAAAATTTGAAAACGTAAATTAGTAACCACTTTGTTTTATTCCATCAGGATTTTAAAAATCCTGATTGTAATCATCTATGCTTCTCTATTTCTGTAGGGTATTGAAAATATAAAGAATGAGATCCAGGACACAATGGAGCCGCTCATAGACCCCGTGCATGGTCATGGCAGGTACTAGACCCCTAGCAACAACAACGTGTACATTTCCTTTTTGTTTGGATTGGTGTGTTTTATTTTCTTATCTATTATCTCAGAAAATGTATGTGTCATAGTTCTAAGCCTTGTTGTCTATCTGCTCTGATTGTTACAGTCAGAGTCTGGTGAACCTCTTTGTGACTGGCCATGCTGTTTCGAACGTCTGGGACGGAGACAGGGAGTGCTCTGGCATGAGTACGTAAGGGTGTAAAAAACTTGTATAGCGCTTTTCTAAATACTCCAAGACGCTTTACAGAGTGAACACAAAATAAAACTATTCAATAAGAACGTATGTAAGTTAAAAAGATAAAATAGAAAAGTCTAAAACAGCTAGATAACTGAAATAGGTGGATAAACTAGGAATAGTTAGGAGGAAGGGGAGAGAAGGGAAGGAGGTTATGAGATGAAAGCGATCTTGAAAACTTGGGTTTTGAGTGCCTGTTTAAATGATTACCTTTCTGCATGATAGCATACACACTTGAAAATACAATGTGTCTGCAGCACAAACTAAATACACTGTTCATGCACATACAGTGAAGAAAATAAGTATTTGAAACACCCTGCTATTTTGCAAGTTCTCCCACTTAGAAATCATGAAGGGGTCTGAAATGTTCATGGTAGGTGCATGTCCACTGTGTGAGAGATAATCTAAAAAGAAAAATCCAGTAATCACAATCTATGATTTTTTAACAATTTATTCGTGTGATACAGCTGAAAATAAGTATTTGAACACCTGTCTATCAGCTAGAATTTTGACCCTCAAAGACCTGTTAGTCCGCCTTTAAAAGTCCTCCTCCACTCCACTGTATTATCCTGAATCAGATACACCCTGTGCGAGGTCGTTAGCTGCATAAAGACACCTGTCCACCCCATACAATCAGTAAGACCCAAACATTCAGCATGGCTAAGAGCAAAGAGCTGTCCAAAGACACCAGAGACAAAATTGTACAACTCCACAAGGCTGGAAAGGGCTACGGAGAAATTGCCAAGCAGCTTGGTGAAAAAAGGTCCACTGTTCCATTAAAAAATGGAAGAAGCTAAACATGACGGTCAATCTCATTCGGAGTGGAGCCCCATGCAAGATATCACCTTGTGGGGTCTCAATGATGCTAAGAAATGTGAGGAATCAGCCCAGAACTACACGGCAGGACTTGGTGAATGACCTTTTCCATGTTCACTGTTGGTAATACACTAAGACGTCATGGTTTAAAATCATGCATGGCACGGAAGGTTCCCCTGCTTAAACCAGCACGTTAAGGCCCGTCTTAAGTTTGCCAATGACCATTTGGATGATCCACGAGGAGTCATGGGGGAAAGTTTTGTGGTCAGATGAGAACAAAATGGACCTTTTTGGTCATAATTCCACTAAGCGTGTTTGGAGGAAGAAGAATGATGCGTACCATCCCAAGAACACCATCCCTACTGTGAAGCATGGGGGTGGTAGCATCATGCTTTGGGGGTGTTTTTCTGCTCATGGGACAGGACGACTACTGTCCCATACTGTAAGGAGAGGATGTCTGCAGCCATGTATTGTGAGATTTTGGGGAACAACCTCTTTCCCTCAGTCAGATCATTGAAGATGAGTCGTGGCTGGATCTTCCAACATGACAATGACCCAAAGCACACAGCCAGGAAAACCAAGGAGTGGCTTCGAAAGAAGCATATCAAGGTTCTGGAGTGGCCTAGCCAGTCTCCAGACCTAAATCCAATTGAAAATCTTTGGAGGGAGCTGAAACTCTGTGTTTCTCAGCGACAGCCCTAGAAACCTGACTGATCTAGAGAAGATCTGTATGAAGGAGTGGGCCAAAATCCTCTCTGCAGTCTGTGTGCAAACCTGATGAAGAACTACAGGAAACGTTTGACCTCTGTAATTCGCAAACAATGGCTACTCTACCAAATATTAACGTTGGTGTTCAAATACTTATTTTCAGCTGTATCACACGAATAAATTGTTAAAAAATCATAGATTGTGATTTCTGGATTTTTCTTTTTAGATTCTCTCACACAGTGGACATGCACCTACCATGAAAATGTCAGACCCCTCCATGATTTCTAAGTGGGAGAACTTGCAAAATAGCAGGGTGTTCAAATACTTATTTTCTTCACTGTATATAGAAATGTATTGAGCTACATGTGGCCACTAGAGGGCACTCTTGTCATAAAAGTGTAGGCTTTGCAGAAGTACAGCTGCTTTCACACCGTGGCAACTCGCCGCATCCATTCATTTCAATAAGAAGGGCGGCAGAGCGGAGGCGGTTACAAAAGCGGCTGTAGACCAGGGAGCGGTTGCCGACCACGTGGACGTGCACAGATTTTGCTCTACCGCTCAGCTTTCCCCGTGTTTAAACTTTCGGTGGCGGTAGCAGCGGCAGCTGCTTCACACCCCCGCGCTGACCCTCCGCCAGCGAGGCGGTTATAAGGGCGGTTATAAGGGCGGTTGCCGCGCGGCGATGTGCAAGCTGCTTAGGTGTTTTGTACACTCGTCCCTGTCTTTTTTTCTTAATGAATTCCAATGTGTTTTTTGTGTCCACAGAGTTACATGGTATCCATAAACAAGCATCTGTTGGCTTCCTTACTCTGATGGAGTCTCTGCGCTACTGCAAGGTACAAGCACATCACTTTCCTGGTTATACATGTAGCTCTTGAACTTCAAGTAAGCATTGCACTTATTTAAGCACTTATATTTTTTATTGACCTAGTATGAATATAGTAATTTAGCTGGATATGATACAGGTAATTAAAGCATGGTATCGTTAAATCATGTGTCTGCCAGTGAAATGTGTAATTGAATATGGTTAATGCACACTTTAATCCTGGATTATTTATTGAGGGTCAAAATGGTTCATGTTCCATCACGCTCTCTTTCTGAATATATTCAGATGACACGCTTCTATGAAACTTTGGTAAAAACACGACCATTGGTGATGGATGATGCGAATGTTTGAAAAAGTGTGTGTGTGTGTGTGTGTGTGTGTGTGTCTGTCTGTAGGTCGGGGCATTCCTCAAGTCTCCAAAGTTCCCTATTTGGATTCTTGGCAGTGAAACCCATCTCTCTGTACTCTTCACCAAGGTAAGCCCAAAACTGAGGGATAACACACAGGGGAATTATGGGATGTAAGCATCAAACCAAATGGAAAGAACTGAGCCTAGTTGTTTGGTCCTATATGGTCAGCACTAGGCGTGCAACGGATCACAGTACTCACGGTTCGGACCGTGTCACGGTTTTTGAGTCACGGGTCGGATCATTTTCGGATCAACAACAACAAAAAAGATAAGACAAATGTGACTTTAAATAACATCTTCAAATATGTAAAAACAAAATAAAGTGAAAAATTAGGTAATAATCCTGTTCCTTTTAAGCATAGTTAATATTTAAAAAAAATTGTCCACATAAATAAAAAATAATTTAAACAAAATAAAGTGCAATCTGAGGCATTATTCCTTCTTTTTAACATGGATAGTAAATAAAATAAAAACTCCAAAGGAAGCACAGAGAACCGAGTGAAAAGACTACAACCAACCAAACAGCCCATTTCCGGTTCCGGTCCGGTTTCCATTTCAATGGAATTTACGGAACGCCAAATAAAACACAAGAGAAACTGTATTTCGCTACGTTACTTGATTAGGAACGTCAACAAACACCACTTGCCACTCGGTGAGTTGCACATTTCTGAAAATGAACGTTTAGTGTTGTTTTAAGAACAGGTTTATGAATGCCCAAAGCCAGCCATTCTGAAGCAGGAAGGGGCGAATAGAAATGAGCCAAATACCTGAGACGGGACCAATAGTCAACATTTCGGTGTGTCAACCACTATATTTCATCCTAGACAAACCAGAAAGGGGGCTCAATGTGCTAAATACCAGAATTGTCCTTTAAACATGCGCTGATATGCAACGGTAGAGTCTGTTCTCCTCTACGGCAGCGAATGCTGGTCCCTGAAGCCAACCTTGCAGAAGTCTTTAGGCGGGTGCTACACCAGAATGCTGCGTGCAGTACATTACATCAGCAAGAGTACACATGTTATCAACAGGATCCTGTATGAAGGAATACCAAGGGTGAGTGAGAAAGTAGCGAGGACGTCCTACACTTACATACAGTGGGGCAAAAAAGTATTTAGTCAGCCACCAATTGTGCAAGTTCTCCCACTTAAAAAGACAAGAGGTCTCGAGGACCGTCCTACACTTACATATGATGTGGGCAAAAAAGTATTTAGTCCAGCCACATTGTGCAGTTTCTCCCACTTAAAAAGACAAGCGAGGCCTGTAATTTTCTCATATAGGTAACACTATGAAAAAGCTATGAGAGACAAAATGAAGAAAAAAATCCAGAAAATCACGTTGCCTGATTTTTTGTTTAAGAATTTATTTGTAAATTATGGTGGAAAATAAGTATTTGGTCACCTTCAAACCAGCAAGATTTCTGGCTGTCACAGACCTGTAACTTTTTCTTTAAGACCCCAAACACACCGCCCGGGCAACGAAGGAGTGGCTTCGTAAGAATCATTTCAAAGGTCCGAAGTGCCCTAGCCCAGTCCCCCAGACTCATACCCCATAGAAATCTTTTGAGGGAGTCTGAAAGAAGTCTGTGTTGCCAGCGAAGCACGACAACATCACTGCTCTATTGAGGAGATCTGCATGGCAGGAATGGGCCAAAATACCAGCAGCAGTGGGTGAAAATCCTGTAA